>JAFLJL010002451.1:0-26379 GCA_018398815.1 Conus ventricosus | reverse complement strand
AACACTAGCTTTTAAATTTCCGCCCAAATCCCCGAAAGTTGACAATTAAGTAGTTCTTTTCTCAGTGTTCCGCGTCTTAATCAGTTTTTTTCCTTTTCGTTATGGGGTCAAATGAGGTCGCGCAAAGTTATCCATCAGCGTTCTGTCTGCCACACAGACAAGCAACCAGATGATTGTAATGTTGTATCATTAAGTAATTAGGCAAGTTCAAATAACTTTTCCTCAAAAGGGAATTGATCGGACCTATCGGGTATTTGATAATGTGACGACAGATTAGGGAAATCCTACTTCGACTTCACACTTACGTTCAGTGGCTAACGTTCAACATTTCCCCCATGACCAAATAATTCTTAACAAAAGTACAGTTGTCACTCAGCAGACATTAACTCAGCGAACGTGCACGCCCCCATCACTAGTCATCCATTAATTTCCAATGCCTTTTCTGCCCCCCCCCTCACCCTTCCTGGAGAAAAAATGCCTAGACTACATACACACTCTGGTAGAACCTACGATATCACAGTTAGGGTATTCGTTTCCCTGCTGATGCCTGCTTTGCAGACCTATGTAACCATGTCAAGGATGTCTTGTTTCAGTCTTGTTTTAGCTGTGTTTCTCTCTGTCTTATCTGTCCCATTTCAGTGACATAAGCTCCTTGCTGCTTGCTCCACCTCCAGGTCTGGCCACGCTCTGGCTCGTTCCGTCGCAGCCCTGCACTGGCAATACGAAGGATCAGTCAACAGTAAGTCGGTCCGAGGCAACGATCCTGAAGAGACAGTGCCCTGCCACAGAGTAACTTTGGTGGTATTCAGCGGTACCTGTTCTGATCCAACATATGCAGGACACCACGTACTGGGCTCCCAAATGACGACAGTAGCTGCTTAGTCGTGGAGCCGGCGTGAGTGAATCTCCCCTCCGAAGGGTGCCACCACCTTCGTTCAGCGACAGTCTCGTGAATTCTTTTATGCCGGCGACCTCAATTCAAACTCACCGAAGGCATAGACGTGGAGAAGAACTCGGTTCACAGGTCACAAGGAGGAAGGGCATGAACAGATACATGGTTTGATACTTTTTATTACGATGCTTATCGATGAGGATAAGGATGATGGTGATGAGGATAAGGATGATGGTGATGAGGATAAGGATGATGGTTGATGAGGATAAGGATGATGGTGATGAGGATAAGGATGATGGTGACGAAGCAATGGAGTTCTTTTCTGGTCTGAAACTGCATCACAGGGCTGTACTTTACGCATCACAGGGCTGTACTTTACGCATCACAGGGCTGTACTTTACGCATCACAGGGCTGTACTTTACGCTTACTTTCCATACGTCAACCAGTCCCGAGGGAAATTTGAGCAACACTCTCAAGACGCATCCATTGAGTGAAACTCGACTGATTCCAGTCTTCCTAAATGATCCCATAGCACACTCAGTTCCGAGTAGGATCCGGTCCTGGGCTGGACTCTCTCACAAATATAAATAACTCTGATGGGAAGCGAACTCCCGCTCCAACGGGACCCCGCGACACTCACCACTGGCTCACGGCAACTGAGTGTTCAGACACAGTCCATCAAAGATATTAGAGAGCTGGTTCTTGCCTCAGAACTGTGGCGTTCTAGCCTTGACAGTCAACCCTGAGTACATACCGGTGCCCCGTTCTTCCACCTTCCAAGATCAGCACAGGCTCTGTAATGTCGGTTCAGGAACAGGAGAATGGGTCATGGCGCGGACACTTTGTTCCCTGCGGACACTTTGCACCGGGGTCTCACTGAAGCTTATTAATCAGCACTAGTTTCAAAGCTCTGCTTAGTAACCCGGCTCGTCTCTTGTTGACCTTGATGTCATGGTCAGGTAAGGAACATGGCGCCTTGAGACGAATCCGCTTTTTGTCAGCTGCTTACTGGCCGGAAAGTGGTGTGAATTGGAGGTCTTTGGGGTTTTTATGAGTAAACGCTATGCCATGTAACCCGCTTTCTGATTCCATGCGACATAGTTACCATCACCTCCATCCTCCTGACCTGGTTCGTAGTAAGGTATTGAACATGGGGAAAGTTTTGTAACATTCGGGACACGAACCGTGTAAGGAACGAGGAGAAAAGGTCGCAAAGTCTGTGGGCATGAGATGGAGTACTACAATTTCTTGTGCACTGAAACATTAACTGTTCTCTCTCTCTCTCTCTCTCTCTCTCTCTCTCTCTCTCTCTCTCTCTCTCTCTTCTCTCTCTCCTCTCTCTCTCTCTCTCCTCTCTCTCTCTCTCCACAGTTTTATTTTAACTTTGGTCAAATGCGGGTAGTGGGAGGGGAGATGCCAGAGCTGCCAAATGATTTTCTACACAATAGAGGAAATGAATTCGTGTGGAAAAAAATAGAACGATTCCACAACTGCACAGCGTTCTCGTTGTATCACAATGGCAATTTTCAATTATTACCTTATACTCTGGCAAATGAAGTCAATATATCGCGGGTAAATTTTGCTAAGTCATTAAGTTTGGGACTTCGCTGTGTGTTTTCAAAACTTTAAACTTAAGAGCATTGGGACGTAGTTTGAAATACTGAGTTGATGATGGGAACCTGCCAGTCGAGTCTTTAATGACTAAATGAACTGTTGGAGATCTAACACATGAACTGCAGTCGAGTCTTTAATGACTAAAATGAACTGTTGGAGATCTAACAACATGAACTGCAGTCGAGTCTTTAATGACTAAAATGAACTGTTGGAGATCTTAACAACATGAACTGCAGTCGAGTCTTTAATGACTAAAATGAACTGTTGGAGATCTAACAACATGAACTGCAGTCGAGTCTTTAATGACTAAAATGAACTGTTGGAGATCTAACAACATGAACTGCAGTCGAGTCTTTAATGACTAAAATGAACTGTTGGAGATCTAACAACATGAACTGCAGTCGAGTCTTTAATGACTAAAATGAACTGTTGGAGATCTAACAACATGAACTGCAGTCGAGTCTTTAATGACTAAAATGAAACTGTTGGAGATCTAACAACATGAACTGCAGTCGAGTCTTTAATGACTAAATGAACTGTTGGAGATCTAACACATGAACTGCAGTCGAGTCTTTAATGACTAAAATGACTGTTGGAGATCTAACAACATGAACTGCAGTCGAGTCTTTAATGACTAAAATGAACTGTTGGAGATCTAACAACATGAACTGCAGTCGAGTCTTTAATGACTAAAATGAACTGTTGGAGATCTAAACAACATGAACTGCAGTCGAGTCTTTATGACTAAAATGAACTGTTGGAGATCTAACACATGAACTGCAGTCGAGTCTTTAATGACTAAAATGAACTGTTGGAGATCTAACAACATGAACTGCAGTCGAGTCTTTAATGACTAAAATGAACTGTTGGAGATCTAACAACATGAACTGCAGTCGAGTCTTTAATGACTAAAATGAACTGTTGGAGATCTAACAACATGAACTGCAGTCGAGTCTTTAATGACTAAAATGAACTGTTGGAGATCTAACAACATGAACTGCAGTCGAGTCTTTAATGACTAAAATGAACTGTTGGAGATCTAACAACATGAACTGCGTCGAGTCTTTAATGACTAAAATGAACTGTTGGAGATCTAACAACATGAACTGCAGTCGAGTCTTTAATGACTAAAATGAACTGTTGGAGATCTAACAACATGAACTGCAGTCGAGTCTTTAATGACTAAATGAACTGTTGGAGATCTAACAACATGAACTGCAGTCGAGTCTTTAATGACTAAATGAACTGTTGGAGATCTAACAACATGAACTGCAGTCGAGTCTTTAATGACTAAATGAACTGTTGGAGATCTAACAACATGAACTGAAGTCGAGTCTTTAATGACTAAAATGAACTGTTGGAGATCTAAACAACATGAACTGCAGTCGAGTCTTTAATGACTAAAATGAACTGTTGGAGATCTAACAACATGAACTGCAGTCGAGTCTTTAATGACTAAAATGAACTGTTGGAGATCTAAACAACATGAACTGCAGTCGAGTCTTTAATGACTAAAATGAAACTGTTGGAGATCTAACAACATGAAACTGCAGTCGAGTCTTTAATGACTAAAATGAACTGTTGGAGATCTAACAACATGAACTGCAGTCGAGTCTTTAATGACTAAAATGAACTGTTGGATCTAACAACATGAACTGCAGTCGAGTCTTTAATGACTAAATGAACTGTTGGAGATCTAACAACATGAACTGCAGTCGAGTCTTTAATGACTAAAATGTACTGTTGGAGATCTAACAACATGAACTGCAGTCGAGTCTTTAATGACTAAAATGAACTGTTGGAGATCTAACAACATGAACTGCAGTCGAGTCTTTAATGACTAAAATGAACTGTTGGAGATCTAACAACATGAACTGCAGTCGTGTCTTTAATGACTAAAATGAACTGTTGGAGATCTAAACAACATGAACTGCAGTCGAGTCTTTAATGACTAAATGAACTGTTGGAGATCTAACAACATGAACTGCAGTCGAGTCTTTAATGACTTAAAATGAACTGTTGGAGATCTAACAACATGAACTGCAGTCGGTCTTTAATGACTAAAATGAACTGTTGGAGATCTAACACATGAACTGAAGTCGAGTCTTTAATGACTAAAATGAACTGTTGGAGATCTAACAACATGAACTGCAGTCGAGTCTTTAATGACTAAAATGAACTGTTGGAGATCTAACACATGAACTGCAGTCGAGTCTTTAATGACTAAAATGAACTGTTGGAGATCTAACTAACATTATTCATTCGTTTATCTTCTGTCTGTCTGTCTGTCTGTCTGTCTGTCTGTCTGTCTGTCTATTGTCTGTTGTCTGTTTGTCTGTCGGTCTGTCTGTCTGTCTGTCTGTCTGTCTGTCTCTCACTCTCTCTCTCTCTCTCACTCTCTCTCTCTCTCTCTCTCTCTCTCTCTCTCAGCCAGAACTCTGATCATATGGGTATGCTACTGTTTTAGAAAGACATGTTAGGGCAGCAACAGTCAGTGTCAGGACACAAAAACAATGTCCAACAACAAGACAGCATGACGGTGATTGAGGAAAATAAGTTAAAAGGCCTAAACAAACTGTTTACAAAACAAACGTGAAACAACTGTGAAGTGATCGATACACGAGCACGAGCATATTCAATAAAATAAGGCACTAGGCATATAAATAAACAGGCAACAAACCAGAAAAAGAAATAGCCAACCAAGAACACCCAGATAGTCCTTTTCAGTAAAGGTTCCAACCGTACCATCCCTCTTCTTCTTCTTCTTCTTCTTCTTCTTCTTCTTCTTCTTCTTCTTCTTCTTCTTCTCTTCTTCTCTTTTCTTCTTCTTCTATCTTCTTCTTCTTTCTTCTTCTTCTTCTTCTTCTTCTTCTTCTTCTTCTTCTTCTTCTTCTTCTTCTCTTCTGTCTGTCTGTCTGTCTGTCTGTCTCTCTGTCTGTCTGTCTGTCTTATCCATATGTGCTAGCTTGAATGGATTCACTCTTTAATTTGTTTTGGTTTTTGCAGGCTACTGTATATTTCGCTTTGTTCATTGGTGAGCGAAACACGACTTCAAAAGACTGGCCACCAGGCTTCAATTCTTCTCTCCTCTGCAGTGTATACAGGCGCACTCAGTATCACAGACATTTCAATCATTGCATCCAGCACCACACCCACATTGTGTCACAGACACTGAGCAATCTGTAGTCACTGCATCCAGCACCACACCCCACATTGTGTCACAGACACTGAGCAGTCTGTAGTTATTGCATCCAGCACCCCACCCCACATTATGTCACCAGACACTGAGCAGTCTGTAGTCATGCATCCAGCAAACCACCCACATTATGTCACAGACACTGAGCAGTCTGTAGTCACTGCATCCAGCACCACACCCACATTGTGTCACAGGCACTGAGCAATCTGTAGTCACTGCATCCAGCACCACACCCACATTGTGTCACAGACACTGAGCAGTCTGTAGTTATTGAATCCGGCACCCCACCCCACGTTATGTCCCAGACACTGAGCAGTCTGTAGTCATTGCATTCAGCACCCCACACCCAACATTGTGTCACAGACACTGAGCAGTCTGTAGTCATTGGATCCAGCACCTCACCCCACATTGTGTCACAGACACTGAGCAGTCTGTAGTCATTGGATCCAGCACCACACCCCACATTGTGTCACAGACACTGAGCGTTTGTAGTCATTGGATCCAGCACCACACCCACATTGTGTCACAGACACTGAGCAATCTGTAGTCATTGCAACCAGCACCCCACACCCCACATTGTTTCACAGACACTGAGCAATCTGTAGTTTACTGCATCCAGCACTTCACCCCACATTGTGTCACAGACACTGAGCAGTCTGTAGGCATTGGATCCAGCACCCAACACCACATTGTGTCACAGACACTGAGCAGTCTGTAGGCATTGGATCCAGCATCACATCCCACATTGTGTCACAGACATTGAGCAGTCTGAGGCATTGGATCCAGCACTCCACACCCCACATTGTGTCACAGACACTGAGCGTCTCCAGTCACTGATCCAGCACCACACACCCCACATTGTGTCACAGCACCGAGCAGTCTGTAGTACTTAGATCCAGCACTTCACCCCACATTGTGTCACAGACACTGAGCAGTCTGTAGTCACTGCATCCAGCACCACACCACACATTGTGTCACAGACACTGGGCAGTCTGTAGTCACTGCATCCAGCACCACACCCCACATTGTGTCACAGACACTGAGCAGTCTGTAGTATTCCATCCAGCACCCCACCCCACATTGTGTCACAGACACTGGGCAGTCTGTAGTCATTGGATCCAGCACCTCACCCCACATTATCTCACAGACACTGAGCAATCTGTAGTTATTGGATCCAGCACCACACCCCACATTGTGTCACATACACTGAGCAGTCTGCAGTCATTGCATCCAGCACCTCACCCACATTGTGTCACAGACACTGAGCAGTCTGTAGTCATTGGATCCAGCACCTCACCCCACATTGTGTCAATGGACACTGAGCAGTCTGTAGTCACTGCATCCAGCACCACACCCCACATTGTGTCACAGGCACTGAGCAGTCTGTAGTCATTGCATCCAGCATCCACCCACATTGTGTCACAGACACTGAGCAGTCTGTAGTCATTGGATCCAGCACCTCACCCACATTGTGTCACAGACACTGAGCAGTCTGTAGTCATTGGATCCAGCAAACCACCCAACATTGTGTCACAGACACTGAGCAGTCTGTAGTCTTTGCATCCAGCATCCCACACCCACATTGTGTCACAGACACTGAGCAGTCTGTAGTTACTGCATCCAGCACCTCACCCACATTGTGTCACAGGACACTGAGCAGTCTGTAGTCACTGCATCCAGTACCACACCCCACATTGTGTCACAGACACTGAGCAGTCTGTAGTCATTGCATCCAGCAAACCACCCCACATTGTGTCACAGACACTGAGCAGTCTGTAGTCACTGCATCCAGCACCTCACCCCACATTGTGTCACAGACACTGACCAGTCTGTAGTCACTGCATCCAGCACCTCACCCCACATTGTGTCACATACACTGAGCAGTCTGTAGTCACTGCATCCAGCACCTCACCCCACATTGTGTCACAGACACTGAGCAGTCTGTAGTCATTGCATCCAGCACCACACCCCACATTGTGTCACAGACACTGAGCAGTCTGTAGTAATTGCATCCAGCACCTCGCCCCACATTGTGTTACAGACATGAGCAGTCTGTAGTTATTGCATCCAGCACCTCACCCCACATTGTGTCACAGACACTGAGCAGTCTGTAGTCACTGCATCCAGCACCTCACCCCACATTGTGTCACAGACATTGAGCAGTCTGTAGTCTCTGCATCCAGCAAACCACCCACATTGTGTCACAGACACTGAGCAGTCTGTAGTCACTGCATCCAGCACCCACCCAACATTGGGTCACAGACACTGAGCAGTCTGTAGTCATTGCATCCAGCACTTCACCCCCACATTGTGTCACAGATACTGAGCAGTCTGTAGTCATTGGATCCAGCACCTCACCCACATTTGTGTCACAGACACTGAGCAGTCCGTAGTCATTGCATCCAGCACCACACCCCACATTGTGTCACAGGCACTGAGCGGTCTGTAGTCATTGGATCCAGCACCCCACCCCACATTGTGTTACAGACACTGAGCAGTCTGTAGTAATTGCATCAGCAAACCACCCCACATTGTGTCACAGACACTGAGCAGTCTGTAGTCATTGCATCAGCACCCCACCCCACATTGTGTCACAGACACTGAGCAGTTTGTAGTCATTGGATCCAGCACCCCACCCCACATTGTGTCACAGACACTGAGCAGTCTGTAATCACTGCATCCAGCACCTCAACCCACATTGTGTCACAGACACTGAGCAGTCTGTAGTTATTGCATCCAGCATCACACCCCACATTGTGTCACAGACTTGAGCAGTCTGCAGTCACTGCATCCAGCACATCACCCCACATTGTGTCACAGACATGAGCAGTCTGTAGTTATTGCATCCAGCACCACACCCCACATTGTGTCACAGACACAGAGCAGTCTGTAGTCACTGCATCCAGCACCTCACCCACATTGTGTTACAGACACTGGCAGTCTGTAGTTATTGCATCCAGCACCTCACCCACGTTGTGTCACAGACACTGAGCAGTCTGTAGTCACTGCATCCAGCACCTCACCCCACATTGTGTCACAGACACTGAGCAGTCTGTAGTCTCTGCATCCAGCAAACCACCCACATTGTGTCACAGACATGAGCAGTCTGTAGTCATTGCATCCAGCACCTCACCTCACATTGTGTCACAGACACTGAGCAGTCTGTAGTCATTGCATCCAGCACCTCACCCCACATTGTGTCAACAGACACTGAGGAGTCTGTAGTCATTGGATCCAGCAAACACCCCCACTTGTGTCACAGACACTGAGCAGTCTGTAGTCATTGGATTCAGCACCCACCCCACATTGTGTCACAGACATGAGCAGTCTGTAGTCATTGGATCCAGCAAACCACCCCCACATTGTGTCACAGACACTGGCTGTCTGTAGTCATTGGATCCAGCAAACCACCCCACATTGTGTCACAGACACTGAGCAGTCTGTAGTCATTGGATCCAGCAAACCACCCACATTGTGTTACAGACACTGAGCAGTCTGTAGTCATTGGATCAGCAAAACCACCCCACATTGTGTTACAGACACGGAGCAGTCTGTAGTCATTGGATCAGCAAACCATCCCACATTGTGTTACAGACACGGAGCAGTCTGTAGTCATTGGATCCAGCAAACCACCCCACATTGTGTTACAGCACTGAGCAGTCTGTAGTCATGAATTCCATCATGTTGTGTCCTGGACACAACGAACCCATGACAGTTCACTTCTCTTACAGCCAAGAGGTTATGAGAAACCTAAACATTGAAAGAATCGATAAACGTGTGCCAGTGTTATCAGACTGGTTATTCGTTTCCTTTTGTTAAATAGATCCTGTATGTGTGGCTGTATTCCGATTAGTAAACATGCGTGATCATTGATTCACAGGCAATAAATATATAAATAAATATAAAGATAGATAAATAAATAAATAAATAAATAAATAAATAAATAAATAAATGAATAAATAAATAAATGATAATAAAAACTGGCAAACGTTCATCGATTCATTAAAAAGTTTGACTGTGAGCCCTGCATGGATTCCTAGTACACATGTAGTACCACTTAGTGACACAAGCATACATAGTTGGACCTACTGGCCCACATATGTTACACGCTGATGACATATGGTGCATACATGGAGATTGGTGACAATTGTCCTGTGCCCATCTGATGACATGTGCATAATACAGACACCACTGCACACGCATTGATCACCACTCTTGATAGCACGTTTACACATACATGGATCTATGAAGATATTCATAACGACCTTTGATAACATGCACACTGTATTTACAGAAGTCTACAAGGTAAAGGCAAGGTCAGTACTGACAAAAGACAACTGACACATCCATCACAGACTGTCGGCAATACGATCAACTGCACAATTTGAATAGTCCACTTTTTAAGTAGAATAACAATAGATTTGTTCTGGTTGTCGGTTAAGTACAGTTTTAGCTTTTGGCCACTATAAGTATAACACATGGAGTGAGTCTTTATTTGAAATGTCATCATGTTAATTTCGTTCTCCCAACCTCCTCTTTCAAGAGCAGAAATGACGGAAAATGTAGATAACACAGCTGGCACAAATGCACTGGCCAGGATGCGGGTGTCTGGTCTTCAACGTCAGAAATGAAGCTGCACAATTATTCGTGTCGGCCCACAAACGACAGCAGAAAGTGCAGAACATCTGCCTGAGTGTTGAGACAGGGGATGCACACCCGTATCTGAAGCTGTGAGGCGAGGTATAAATGTTCAACATGTCACTCCCACTGCCTCTGCTGCCCCACCCAGACCCCTCCTCATTTTCCGATGAGCGATTCAGAGTCAGGCGGCCAACATACGCCAACCATGTCAATAGCCAACCTAACTTCCAATAAGAAATTGAGAAAACAAAATTCTGCAAATACCCACTATCACTCGTCTCGAAGCACAAACGTTCTCTCAGCAACCATAAAAGCCACAAATGCAAGCGATTGTAAACCTCTGAAATAAATTACATACATATCACCAATTTATATTTTCACTTCACATTATGCACCTACATGACACTGTCAGTCACATCTTCCTAGTCTCAAATTTGCAATGAAATTTCCCATCTTACTAAGAATTTCCGAGTAATTTGTATGCAGGCCAGTCCAACAGGAAACAAATGTCTTAGGATTGCCACTAGATTTACAGCTAGCAGTTACTCCTACTGTCAGTGACCGTACACTTCATTCAGCGCTTTTGGTAATTACAAGACAAAGGTAAGCAGCAGCCAAGTTCCTACACCACGCTCATTAGTAGCATTCTACTAAAACACTAAACATTTACACCTACACACGAACGTAGCTGTGGTGTATACCTGGCATAATTGCTTGACACGTCACGCTCTGCTGGAAGACATTCTTCTAAAAGTCAGAAATAGACCACAAGATAATGCCCAGACATTTGAACATTTGTGTAGTTGTTATTGTTGAGTGATCTGCTTCCCGCGACACGGACTCCACTACCAGAGGTCACAGCTTCAAGCTGAAGAAAACATTTGCGAGGCTGTCAGTGAGGAGAAACTTCTTTGCAGTAAGAGTGGTCAATGCTTGGAATGCTCTGCCTGAGGCGGTGGTGTTAGCACCAAGCCTCAACAGTTTCAAGAACAGATTGGATGCAGTGTGGTCACAGCACATGTACTCTCAGGACTCGTCCTGGTTCGCCAACCCACCACGCATGCGCACCACATTTAATGCAAGTTTGAGTGTGCAAGCACAAGAGGATGAAAAGGAGAACGAAGATGAGGATCAACCGGCTGATAGGCAGATTGCCTGAACACAGCTGTAGCTGTAAAGTAAAGTAAAGTAAGTAAAGCCATTGGCGACCAACCTAAAGAGACTCCCATCAAAGAACTGAATGCTTTGCCTGTCCCAGCGCACTGTATAAAAGCTAAAACGCCAATCATTCATCGTTCAATGTATTCACCATGTCTACGTTCAGCGATCCTTAGAGTAAATTCGAACAATGAGGCATGTTTCCTTTCTGTCTTTTTTTGTCTCTCATTTTCTCAACCACTTCAGTGGTATCAGTCCAACCCTTTTCATTCACCACACAATGGCTCGCCAATAGCATCCTAGCACTGGTAATCCGTCAAGTCTTCATGAAGCAACCCACGTGAGGAGACACTGCACTGTGTCAAATCACTTCCTGGTATTCAATGGTGCCCGTTATGTCCAGCATATGCAGATCACCACCCACTAAGCTTGTACGTGATAGAACAGGGCGGCCATCCAAATGTGAAGAACTGGCCCCTCCTGATGACAACAGTTGCTTTGTTGCGAAGCCAGCATGAGAGAGCGCTCCTGCAGACTGCCCGTCCACGTGTATTGGAGTCAC
This sequence comes from Conus ventricosus, assembly GCA_018398815.1. NCBI lineage: Eukaryota > Metazoa > Mollusca > Gastropoda > Neogastropoda > Conidae > Conus > Conus ventricosus. The sequence continues at coordinate 14,315 of JAFLJL010002451.1, read as the reverse complement.
ATTCTGGTCAGTCTGAGACTGCAGGGCCGGGCTTTAATCTTACTTACTTACTTAGGCCCATAGCTCAAGGTGTGAGCATAGGCCATCGACAACACTCCGCCATTGCACTCGGGTCTGGGCTGCTCGCTGAATGCCTGTCAGTTGGTCCCTGCCTCTTTATCTCTGCCTCTGTATCTCGCCTCCAGCTGCTGCGAGGTCGGCCTCTCTTCCTTTTCCCCTGCGGGTTCCATGTCAGGGCTTGGCGTGTGGTGCTGGATGCTGGCTTCCTGAGGGTGTGTCCAATCCGGCCCCACTTCCTCCACAGAATCTGCTTGGCCACTGGTTGCTGTCCTGCTTGCTTCCATAGATCTTCATTGCTGATCTTGTCTGTCCATCTGATTTTGAAGATGCGCCTCAGACAGGTGTGATGAAGGTTTGAACTGTGTTCTGTATGTGTCTTTGTCATTCTGCAAGTCTCGCAACCGTAGAGCAGAACTGATTTCACGTTGGAATTGAAGATACGCAATTTTGTCTTCCTTTTGATCTCTCTGAGGCCCAGATGTTCTTTAGCCTGATGAATGCTGCTCGCGCCTTGCCCATCCTGGCTATGATGTCCCGGTCGGTGCCTCCCTGCTTGTCAACTACGCTTCCAAGTAGACAAAGGAATCTACTTCCCTGATGGGCTCGCCTCCAACTGTGACTGGGCTGTTGTCTGTGGTGTTGATCTTCATCAGCTCGGTCTTTATCTTGTTTCTCTTGAGCCCTGTTCCTGCTGATGTTGTCTCAAGGCGGGTGGTCTTGTCCTGCATCTGTCTGTGACTGTGGGAGAGGAGTGCCAGGTCGTCAGCAAAGTCAAGGTCATCTAGCTGCGTCCAGAGTGTCCATTGTATCCCGTTGTTCCAGCCTGTTGTTGTGGTCTTCATGATCCAGTCGATGACCAGGAGGAAGAGGAAAGGTGACAACAGAGATCCCTGGCGCACTCCTGTCTTCACCTCAAATACGTCTGACAACTGGCCTGCATGAGCCACCCTGCAGTTCATGTCCTGATATGTGCATCGTATGAGAGAGATGATCTTCTCTGGTATTCCATAGTGCATCAGTAGCTTCCATAGTGTCTTTGTATCTACACTGTCAAAGGCCTTTTCATAGTCGATGGAGTTGATATAAAGGGGCGAGTTCCACTCAAGGACTGCTCGATGATGATCCTGAGGCTGGCGATCTGGTCGGCACAGGATCCGTTTCGCCGGAAGCCCGCCTGCTGGTCTCGAAGCTTTGGGTCAACTGCTTCCTTCATCCTCTCCAATATCACTCTGTTTAGAACCTTGCTGGCACTGACAGGAACATGATCCCTCTATAGTTACTACTGTTGCTAAGGTCTCCTTTCTTTGGCAGTTTGATAACAATGCCTTCCCTCACTCTGCTGGGATGTTTTCTTTTTCCCATACCTTGCTGAAGAGGCCGTGTAGCAAGTTGACAGTTGTATCAACATCCGCTTTATTGCTTCTGCTGGGATCTCATCAGGCGCTGCTGCCTTCCCATTCCTCAGTGTCAGGATGGCCTTTCTGATCTCTGCTTTCGATGGCTTCTCACAGTTGATGGGCAGTTCTGTTTTGCTGGTGGGATGTCAGGTGGTGCTTTCGGGTGCGGGGACGGTTTAGTAATTCCTTGAAGTGCTCTGCCCATCGCTTCAATTGATCTTCTGTTGTTGTGAGGGTCTTTCCGTTTTTGTCTTTGACTGGCTTGCCAGTCTGTTGGAACTTGCCCGCCAGCTTCTTTGTGGTGGTGTACAGCTCTCTCTTGTGGCCTGTCTGCAGCATCCTCTGCTTGTCTGGCAAGTCTGTCGATGAACTCCTTCTTATCTTTTTTTCACCCTTTTCTTTACTTCTTTGTCTTCCTGGGCGTAGTCTTCTGGGCCTGTGCTTTGCTTGATCTTGTCCGACTCATGTTCAGTGTGGCTTTCTCCTCTTCCCTTTTGTTCAGTTTCTGAACAGTATCATCAGAGATCCACTCCTTGTGTTCAGTATTCTTCTTTCCAAGTACCTCCTCACAGGTCTCATGCCAATGTTTCCTGGTATGTTGCCACTGGTTCGCAATGTCTGTGCTCTCCTCTTCAAGCATTTCTTCAAGTAGTTGGAACCTGTTGGTAAGACTGATCTGAAATTTCTCCTTTATTTCTTTACTGCTAAACAGCTCCACATCATATCTTGTCCTTGCTGCATTTGTTGATGTGTACTTCTTGGAGTCGGAGTCTCACTGTTGTCACAAGCAGGTGGTGGTTGATGGCACGTCAGCACCCTCATCACCCTCACATCCCGCCATGATCGCCTGAATTTCCTGCTGATGCAGATGTGGTCGATCTGATTCTCCGTGACATGGTCCGGGGATCTCCATGTCGCATTGTGGATGCGCTTATGGGGAAGATGCTGCCTCCTATCACCAGCTGGTTCAATGCGCACAGGTCTGCAAAGCGTTCTCCATTCTCACATCTGTCCAAGTCCATGTGTCCCATGATGTCTTCATAGCCCGTGTTGTCTGATCCTATCTTGGCATTAAAGTCGCCCATGACTATTGTGATGTCGTTTGCTCCTCTTTTGTCCAGCCAGCTTGTACTTGCTGGTAGAAAAATCATTTTCTTTTCCTCCTCTGCATCATTTGTGGGAGCGTAGCATTGGATGGTGTTCAGCTTGATGTTCTTCTTCTTGGTGCTAACTTGGCTATGATGATGCGGGAGTTGATAAGTGCCTAGCCGATGAGTGCCCGCTGCGCCTCTGGTGTCAGCATCAGGGCTACGCCTTCTGTATGGGGGCTCCGTCTTCGGTGTGTCCCGTGTACAGCAGCAGCTCTCCTGATGAAAGTCTCAGCTGTCCGTCTGTAGCCACTTGTCTCACTCAGTCCTAGGACTCCTATCTTGTAGGTCTTCATCTCTCTGGCTATCTGGATGGTTCTGTCCGCTTCGTACATTGTCCTGATGTTCCAAGTGGCTGTCTTCGTGTTTTCCTGGGGGTCAGAAGGGGATCGGTCTTGCAGCTTCCTCTCGGCTTTCACTGCATGACGTCATGAGTCTCCGGGATGGAGACCCTTCCTCTCCCAGGTGAATGTCTTGGCTTGATGGTGTCGATGCTTCTGTAACTTGATTTTGTTTTCTAGGGAGGGGTGTGTGGCCTTCACAAACCCTTTATCGTCGGGGCGAGGTGGTCCTACCTTAGTCGCCTCCTACAACATGCATGGCAGGGCAGTGGGTCTATTCTATGCCCAACCTACAGGGCGAGGGCTTTACTCTACACTTCATTTTTTATCATATACCAGGTATTCTCATGTGTTGGAGTTGCATTGTGGTCAGTCCGAGACTGCATGGCTGGGCTTTACTGTACACATCTTTTATCATATACCGCGTTCATCTAATGTGCTGGAGTTAGATTGTGGTTAGTCTCAGACCACATGGCCGGGCTTTACTCTCAACTTCTTTTTATCATATGCCCCGGTCATCTACATGCATTGGAGTTAGATTGTGGTTAGTCTCAGACCACATGGCCGGGCTTTACTCTACACTTCTTTTTATCATATGCCCCGCGTCATCTACATGCATTGGAGTTTGATTGTGGTTAGTCTCAGACCACATGGCCGGGCTTTACTCTACACTTCTTTTTATCATATGCCCGGTCATCTACATGCTTTGGAGTTAGATTGTGGTTAGTCTCAGACCACATGGCCGGGCTTTACTCTACACTTCTTTTTATCATATGCCCCTGTCATCTACATGCATTGGAGTTACATGTGTGGTCAGCCTCAGACTGCATGGCTGGGCTTTACACTACATGTCCTTTTAGCATGTACCCTAGTCATTTCACTGACGGTTCCAAGTCTGAAGACAAAGTGGCCTGTGCTAGCCTTTTGCCCTGGTGCTCCTTCTCAAATATTGTAAGAACATTATTCCTTCAGATGCTTCTGTTTACTCCGCCGAACTTACAGCTTGGTTCTAGCGCTGAAGATTATCTCTCAATCTACAAAGGAGGACTTTCTGGTTTTGTTAGATTCGCTGTCAGCTTTGTAGGCGATAGTTGGCCGTAACCTCCAGCATCCCGAAAGTTTTACACTTAAAAAACAACAAACAAACCTTTTGCCACGTTGAAAGCGGATGGTCACAACATCGTTCTGGCTTGGGTTCCTGGTCACGTTGGCATCGGAGGGGATGAAATGGCTGATCGTTTGGCCAAGAATGTGCCACAACAGGGAAACTGTCTAACATATCTACCCCTACACAGATCAAAAACCAAAAGTTAATGATTGTGTCAGAGACCTCTCCTGGGAGGACCGGAATGCCCAGACGGATTACAAACTCTACCAGATCCGTCTAAACCTAAAGAGTTACTCTCATCCACCTCAGGTGGTCGAAAAGAAGAAACGGTTCTATGCCGGCTGCACACCGGCCATTCATATTTTACTCATTTGCACCTTTTAAAGAGTGAAGAAGCTCCGTGGTACATTCTATACCATGTACCACTCACAGTAAAACATTATTCTTTTAGAGTGTTGAGACTTGCATGATGTGAGACACAAACATTTTACAGCAGACTCCATGAAACCTTTGTTCAGAGATGTCCATCTGACGTGTCTTTGAGTTTCTGAAGGAGATTAACATTTAAGATTTTATGGACGAAAGATTTTTACGAAGTTTTTGGTTCATTTTTAGAAGATGTATTTAAAAAAAATGTGTGAAAGTTTTTTTTTGATGACTTGTGAGTTGATCTTAACTGTGGTGACAGCCCTGATATGACCATTTGCGGTCGGCTGGGCTATAGCAACATTACCTTACCTTACTAGCCAGGCCTGAAAAGTAGGACACCTGCGATGCTGGTCAGGAAATGTGTGCAGCACTCATACAGACGGGTCCATTAAACCTGACGAAAGTCGACTGTGTGTCGGCAGTCTTCCCACGTGTGCCCATAGAACTACTCAGCTCTGGGTAAGAGCCGATTGGGGGGGGGGGGGGGGGGGGGGGAATCCTACAAAATTTAATGGCTCTGATGGGAATCGCACCCAGGATCCTCACGCCTTGAATCCGTGACGCTGGGCACTGCGGCCCAGCCACTGGTCGGTTTGACATTTTAAACAGCCGGTGTCGATGGTTAGAAACTCTTGGAACCTATTTAGGAAATCATGGAAAGGGAGGGGAGGGGGGACTAATTACTGGTTCAAGAAAGGTAACTACATAAAGAAAATTCACAGCAGTGGCGTTTACCTCCTTGCCTTGATTATGATTTCCTCACAGACACTCTATACGAGTTTACACGACACATGTATGGTCTATCAATACACATCAGCACTCTTATAAAACACAGGCTCAGATACAGAGATCTATAATGTAGAGACGTCATCACTTTTGATCGCACATACACCGTCTTTGAATACATATTCTTTATTAGTCTGATAACACACACTTACATATATCGTACATGCATCTTTAAATACAATACTTCATCGGTCTGATAACACATGCTCACACACCTCTGAATACACCTCTGAATACTTATTCTTCATCAGTCTATAAACGCATGCACACATACTTCTGTCTTTCAATACACATACCTCACAGTTGATGATACATTACATATATATACGCCTTTGAATGCACATACTACCAGTCTAATAACGCATGCACAAAACACACACACACACACACACACACACAAACACAAACACACACACACACACACACACACACACACCACACACACACCTGTTTGAATGCACATACTTTACCAGTCTGATAACGCATTCACACACACACACACACACACACACACACACCACACACACACACACACACACACACTGTTTGAGTGCACATACTTTACCAGTCTTTACCAGTCACATGTGCACATAAATACGTGTTTGAATGCACATACATCACAAGTCTGATAGCACATGTACACACACACATACATTTTTGAGGACACATGCTTGACAGTCTGGTAACCATCCATTACACAGCACACATGGATCTGTCATTACATATTATTATTTTATTATTTTATTATTATATTGGGTATTTACATAGCGCCTATTCTCGGTCACAGACCAAGCTCTAAGCGCTTTACAATAAACACACTACCTCACTCACTCAACGGGCTGCCTACCCAGGTAGAGCCGGCCGAAGAACAACCTGCTGGCGCTCATTCAGTCGTTTCCCGTACCATTCAAATATCAGTCAGTCATTTTCATTTATCCCTCCAGTTTCTCACATAGGATGCATGCGATGTTTATACGTGTCCTCCATTTTAACCGGTACACGGTGGCACACGATAACAGTTAGTGACAATTTTTGTGGCTTGGTAAGAAATTACCAAGCGGCTATCTTCAATCTACATCAATTTTCCCAGGGCAGCGGGGAACCCTTGCTCTTTCGATTTTCAACTGCGTGGATTTTTAACGTGTGAGGGGGCCAGGAAGGCACACGGGTCCGACCCGCTTATAGTCCCCATCCGATGGACTTGACGTTCAGTTCGATTTGTCATTCAAAACTGGGAAAGAAAGGGGCGAGAATGGCAGAACTCGAACCCCGCACTTCTCACACGTTGGATTGGCAGGCGAACGTCTTAACCACTCTGCCGCCTTTCTCCTGATACATATACATGATCAATGTGATATTATACTAAGTTTTATTAAGAGAACTTAACTAACATCTGTACTCGCTTAGAGAGCAGGCTGAAAGTGCTGTACAAACCCAAACTCTATCCTGAGTTGGCCGATTTGTTGGCGCTGTCCTTTCCCTAACAATTCAGCAAAATATCAAACACGTTTTCACACCAGCCGCCGTGGCGAAGTGGTTAGCGTCGCGGAATCCCGGCTGGGAGGTCGTGGGTTCGAATCCCATCAGAAGTCATGTGGGTTTTTCTGCCCCGACCGGCTCCTACCAGGGTTGAGTTGCTGCGGACTCAGTTGGGAAGACTGGGACCTCACAGTCGAGTTTCATCCACTTAATTGATGCGTTTCTGGAGTGTTTGCTCAAATTTCCTGACCAACACTGCAGGTGCCTATATCTCTCGGGCTGGTTGACGCTGGGATATATTATGGAAGGAAGCGTAGAGTACAGCCTTGTCATGTAGTCTCAGACCGAAATGGAAACCCGTAGCATCATCTTAATCATCCTCATTGTCATCGATCTACATTTAAAAAAAAGTCTCAAATTCTGTGGCCCTTCATGCCCAGCTCTCATGGTGACCTCAATTTCGATGGTCCTCTCCACGTCTGTGGCCTTGGTTTGGTTCCGTCGGGGTCACTGGTATCGGGCGAGTCCATGGGGGCTGTCGTTGGACGGACGTGGTGGCGCCCTCCGGAGGGAGAGCTCACTCACGCGGCTCCGCGACTAAGCAATTATTGTCGTCAGTAGGGGGCTTAGTAGGTGGTGTCCTGCGTATGTTAGATCAGAACAGGCGCCACTGAAACCACCGAAGTGACTCGGCAGCAGTGCAGTGTCTCCTCCGGTGGGTTGCCTCTTGACGACTGACATTGACTGCTCCGTGTAGATTGCCAGTGCCGGTGCTGTGGCGGGGGCCGACCGGGCTGTGGCTGTGGACGGGGTGTCGGAAGGAGCGGCGGGGGTGCACTGCCTTTGAGGTGGCGCAGAGGTTGGGACAGCAAAAAAAAAAAGAAGAAAAAGAAAAAAAAAGTTTTCACTCATTCCTTTGAATTTCGCGGAGAATCCATGCTATGTGCATAGTATCATCCATACCAACGGCGAAACTGGCCTTTCTTCCGAAAATTGGGACGTGTGTGATTGATGTGATTTTATGCTGAACAAGTGGGGAAAACAAGTGCAGGTTAACAATTCTTCAGTCGTTATAGTAATGATTGGCAAAGATTTGAACTTTAAAAAAAAATTGAAGATGAAGAAAATTGGGGAATATTATTTAACTATGAGAAGCCCTTCACTAGCTGCCTGAGGGAACCATTCATAATCTCTTTCAAAGGCACATTATTTGTATTGCCTGCTCCTGGCCTTTCGTCCGCTGGATCGGACTCATCAGGGAGACACGGCTGATTGTGTCTGTGCTCTTGGTGTCAAATAGAGACACACCACAGTCCATAATTATGTGGTGTTCTCACGCCAAGGGTTCAAAAAATGAATCCAACAGCACCCCAAAGCAGCCAGCGAAGGGTAGTAAAATGGAACAAAAACAAGGTGTGGAGAGGAAAAAAGTTGCTGAAAACTAAAAGCATTATTCAAACAGTATAAAATGTAAGGGACAATCTTTGAGCCTATGCTTGAGGATCCATTCAAGGATGCAAGGGAGGTCAAAAGATATGGAACAGTCTGAGTGGTCAGCTCTGCTGTTCAATAACCCAAGCATTGTGAGTGGCTAGAATTGTACAGAACAACCTTTACTTGGATCTCTTAAGAGATGCAATCTCCCACTGATTGACCAAACAATAGAATGCTGAACAATTAAGTAGTGGGGGAAAACAAGTGCAGGTTAACAATTCTTCAGTCGTTATAGTAATGACTTGGCAAAGATTTGAACTTTAAAAAAAAGGATCTGATTTTAAGGAGGAAAAATATATTATTTCAGCTTACCAGTTGTTTATATTTACCTCTTGTCAAATTTGGATGTCTAATCTTAAATACCAATTGAAGTAGGTCGTCGATTTGCTATTCCAAAAGAAGAAGGTTATTCAATAAATGTGAAATGTCTGCAATGGGTGATGAATTTAATTGTAATAATGGGAAATGTCTGCAATGGGTGATGAATTTAATTTTATCGTGGAATATTCTCATACGTTACTTTGTGCAACACGCATTGCCAAAAAGATTTATCTCCCAAAATATGTTATATTTTTGTCAAACGATGTCTTCTACTAATCGAAAACAAATGTTCTATTGTCAAATTATTTAGATTATCTCAAGTGTTGTAATTTGTTGGTCTATGTCAGCAATGACTGCATTCATACTTATTTTTTGCCTGTTTGTTTCCTTTTCCTTTATTGCTTGAAACTCATCCTTCCTCCATACCCAAAAGGGACAAAAGGAATAATATTGTTCTTGTTTGTGTGTGTGTGTGTGTGATGTGTGTGTGTGTGTGTGTGTTACGCGCTCCAAGTGTTATGTATTCGTCCATACATTGAATCTAGATTTATAGTCTTAATGGAAGGATTTTTTTTACACGAAGACAGAAACCAATGTTAAATGCGATGAAAAAAATCTTGTACGGACACGGCCGCGGATATTTGCAACAATATACTTTAATACTGAAGAGTTGAAACGATCATGTAGTGCACACAAACAAGTTTTGTCTCTCAAATAGTTTTTTTTAAAAAATGTTTTACTTTATTAATGCGGACAATGAGGGGGTGAGGAGGGATGGAACAATACAAACATGCAACCAAATTCAAGCACGTTAGGTCGTCATGAAGCCACATCAAGGAAATACAATAATTTCACGGTCAATCTGCTAAAGCATAGTGGCAATACTTTGCAGTCCTGGATTATATATAGCTTATTGTACCATGAACATTAAGTTCACAAATAATTATAATAAATTACAGTTTTGAATACATGAATACCACTTCCCTCTATAGCAAGAGCTTTGCTCAAAATTTAATGTACGTATAATGTTTAAGTCATATTTTAACAAGATTTCCTTTTCAGCCACATTTTTATGTCCAAACGGTAGTTAATAAGAAAGTTAGTGATAGTTAGGTTCCTTCTAACTAAGATTTCCGTTGCAACCAGTACTCGTATCACATCTATCTTTTTATGCTTAAGTTTTTCTTTAATCTGAGATATATAAAATGTTATATGTCAGGCAATTAATTTTGGCTATATGTTCGTCAATTTTAAAACTCCCATTGTCGTTTCCTAAATACATGCACATTAGAACACTTTGCTTTGTTTACATTGAAAAATAAACCATTCGCAAATAGAATCATTCAACACTTGAACTTTTAAAGACACTTTTACATGTTTCGTCGTTTTCAATCTGTTTTCAGTACCTAAAATTACGAAATTGTTGGTCAAATTTAAAGTCATTTGCATTTTTCATTAATTTATTTGATGAGTTTAGTCCAGATGATTTGATCATACTACATCCTCAAAATAAGTGTCTTATAGATTCTATTCTGTATGGCAAGCGGACAAGAGTTATCGCCAACACACCCATTTTTCGATATAATATTTGTACAGAGATTTCGATGTACATCTCATTTGAAAACCATTTCAATTTCACTTCAGAAATTTTGTGTATCTTTTTGAAAACGTTTTGCCAAATATTTCGCCTTGCAATGTATTACTCATTTTTTTTACACAGTTAGGAATGGGCTATGCTTTATTTAATATGCGATAATTAAGGTTTTCATACCTTTACAAATCGATACAATCGTTTTTAGGGGCGCTTGGAAAGTCAGACTTGCTATTATTTCTAAAGCGATATTATGTTAGTCATATATTGTCGAATAAATAATAAATAACCACCGTACGTCAAAAAGTCAATGCTGACCTGGAAACGACGGTTAATTCTGCTAAAGACAAAAATCTTCGTCTACATTCACAAAATCTGCAATGCAATGAGCACTCTTTTCTGTCCAGTTCGTTGATTGAATAACTTCGTTTCACGTTTTAAAGCGTTCATTGTAAAGGAATGGTTCGGCTAGTAAATCTGTACGTGTTTAGGTTGTACTTTCTTCAAAAAACAGTTGATATGCACTGAAAACATGTTTCCAAAATAGGTTATCCGTTTTAAAAAAAAATTTTTTGGTCTCTCAAATAGTTTTCCTGGAATGAAATCTGCTGCTCTTCAATCGTAACTACGAACATAACTTTCTGTTTTGAGAGCAACACAATTGACCCAATTTTTATGATAACATTTAAAGTGATTGGTCCTACAAGTTTATATCTAGTTTTAATGTTACCTTGTTGAAGAATGCGTGTAATGACATCTTCTCTTATCTATGTAATGTGCATGTGTTATGAAACTGGTGATGTAGGAGTTATGTAAATACGCATGTTATCAGACTGATGAGAATGTGTATTCACAGACATATAATGTGACATGTGTTATCAGACTGATACAGTATTTGTTTTCCAAGACGTAACATATGTGCATGTCCTATCGATTGATGAAGTATTTGTATTCAAGACGCATGTGTGCATGTAAGTGTTTTGAGACTCATAAAGAATCTGTTGTAAAAGACGCATGCTATGTTTATGATGATCAGGAATGACGGCGTCTCTGCACTTATATATCTCTGTATCTGCCCATGTGTTTCTGATTTCCTGATTTGGTTCCAGGTGTTCTATCACCGACATCAACTGTTTGAAATGTCAAAACAGACAGTGGTCTGTGTTTCATGGTTTCCTGATTTGGTTCCAGGAGTTCTGTCACCGACATCAACTGTTTGAAATGTCAAACAGACCAGTGGCCTGTGTTTCATGGTTTCCTGATTTGGTTCAAGGAGTTCTGTCACCGACATCAACTGTTTGAAATGTCAAACAGACAGTGGGCCGGGCCGCAGTGCTTAACATCGCGGATTCCAGGTATGGAGTCTGGGTGGGATTCCATCAGACCATTTCAGGCATGGAGATCTTGGGTGCGATTCCATCGAACCATTTCTAGGCATGGAGATCCTGGGTGCGATTCCATCAGAACCATTTAGGCATGGAGAATCATGGTGTGCGATTCCCATCAGAAACCATTCCGGGCATGGAGATCCTGGGTGCGATTCCATCAGAACCATTTCAGGCATGGAGATCCTGGGTGCGATCCATCAGAACATTTCAGGCATGGAGATCCTGGTGTGCGATTCCATCAGAACCATATCGGGCATGAGATCCTGGGTGCGATCCCATCAGAACCATTCCGGGCATGGAGTCTGTGTGCGATTCCATCAGAACCATTTCAGGCATGGAGATCCTGGGTACGATTCCCATCAGAACCATTCCGGGCATGGAGTATCCTGGGTGCGATTCCATCAGAACCATTTCAGGCATGAAGATCCTGGGTGCGATTCCCATCAGAACCATTTCAGGCATGGAGATCCTGGGTTGCGATTCCCATCAGAACTATTCCAGGCATGGAGATCCTGGGTGCGATTCCAATCAGAACCATTCCGGGCATGGAGATCCTGGGTGCGATTCCCATCAGAACCATTTATATTTGAGGGATTTTTCCGCCCGAATCGGCTCCGACCCAGAGCTGGTCGTCGCATTGGCTCACGTGGGAAGACTGGAAACATTACAGTCGACTTTCATCAGTTTCAATGTGTGTATCTTAGGAGTGCTGCTCAAATTTCCTAATAGCATTGCAGGTGTCTTACTTCTGTGCCTGGTTGATGACCAGGGTATATGGTAACAGAAAATGTAGAATACAGGGGCCATGCAGTTTCAGACTGACCAATATATAATAAACAGCATGTCATTATCGAACTCTGCCTCATCGATCACCATAAAAAATCTAAACTTCAGTGGCCCTTCATGCTCTGCTACCATGGTGCCCTTAGTTTCCTTTTTTTTTCTCACGTCTGTGTTCTTGGTAAGAACGTGTCGAGGTTCGCCAGTACAGCAAGTGATGGGGACTGTCACTGGACAGACGTGGACGGTCTACTCAATATCAGGAACTGTAACATTTCACATTTCATATTTACTTCCGTTTCAATTAAATTGAGGTTATATGTATTTGTTTATGTTCGTCCTTGTACTTGCCCTATATTTCAAGTTTTAAAGGCTGTGCCAGTCTTGATATGAGTTGATTTATGGTTGTTCCTTGTCCAGTTCTTGTTGCAGTGTAGATGTGTTCGGTACAGGGTAAATGGACAAGCTTGGAACTCCTTTTGGGGGATGTTTCCTTGTGTGTTCTGTGTGCTCTGTGCTGTCATGTTTGCGAGGCGATTCGGTGTCAAGAGTACTTCAATGGCTTCTCAATGCGGTTCTCTACCAAGGAGTACACAACTGATTGGATCAACTTGGAAGTGGGCATTGCAATGGGCTGTGCAATTTCCCCGATACTGTTCGTGCTGGCAATGGAACTCATCTTGAAAGCAGCAACAAACAACGCGAGACAAACAGACCTTGGCGATGGATACAAGATGCCTCCTCTCAAGGCCTTCATGGATGACACTACAGTGATTTCATCAGAGAAGACGAGACACGTCATGTGCTGGAGAGGCTGGACGACATAGTTGCCTCATCCAGAATGAAGTTCAAGCCAAAGAAATCACGGAGTCTCTCACTGAGGAAAGGAAAAGTGGCCGAATCTGTGGTCTTCAGTGTTGCCAACCAGGCCATTCCAACAGTCACAGAGAACCAGTCAAGAGCCTTGGAAGATGGTATGATGATACGCTGAAAGACACACAAAAGAGCAAAAGAAACCAAGCAGATGGCGGAAGAAGGCTTGGAGACCATTGACCAGTGTGGGCTCCCTGGCAAATACAAGGTCTGGTGTCTGCAGTTTCATGCTGATACCAAAGCTCCTATGGCCTCTGATGATATACGACATCTGCACCAGCACAGTGGAGGCAATGGAAGCCAAAATCAACAAGTTCACAAGGAAATGGGCTTGGTGTCCCACCTGTCTGACTGACATCGCGCTGTACTGTCGCCAAGCAAAGCTCAAACTACCACTGAAATCCATCCTGGAGGAATACAAAGCAGGGAAGATCAGACTTCAAAGCATGCTGGAGGACTCAGGAGACAAGGTGGTAGAAGCAATCAAGCCCCAGCTAAAGACAGGCAGAGAAATGGAATGTTCAAGAGGCGATGGATTCTGCAAAAGAAAGTCTCAAGATCAGAGAAATAACAGGACACACACAGACCAACAGACAAGGACTGGGGGTGACCAAAACTGAATGGTGGTCAAAGGCCAAAGGAAAAGCCAAAAGAGACATGATGATTCAGGAGATGAGAAAAGAAGAAGAGCAAAAAAGACTCCAAAAAGCAGTCCAGCAGAGCCAGCAAGGGCAATGGACAACGTGGGAGAATGCACTCCAAAGAAGTCTAACTTGGAATGACATTTGGCACATGGCCCCTCTCAGGATCAGCTTCATTCTCAGATCTGCATATGACCTTCTGCCCTCAAATGCAAACCTGGTGAAGTGGGGAAAACAGACGATCCTGCATGCCCCTTGCCATGAAAAACAAACAGTGGAGCATGTTCTAAGTCATGTAAAGTAGCCCTGTTCAAGGAAGGTACACATGGGGGCACAACCAAGTGCTCAAAGAAATTGTACAAGTAGTTGGGCTAGTTACCAACACCACAAAGGGAGAATCAGGACTCCCAAAAACACCGCAACATTCTTCACGGCAGGAGGCAGCAAATCATGGCCAAGAACAACAGTGCCACCGAAAC
>JAFLJL010002450.1:10000-32333 GCA_018398815.1 Conus ventricosus | reverse complement strand
CCCCCCCCCCCCCCCCCCCCCCCCCCCCTCCCCTCTCGCGCGCTTTTACAAAACCCCATGCTGTGCTGTAGTTTGTGCTGATTCGTTTTTTTTTTTTTCCTATTCCAGCCACTGAAGGGGAAAACCCAACCCCCTCCCCCCCCCCCCCCCCCCTTCATCACTGCCCTCTCTCCCGGGGACCCCCCCCCCCCCCCCCCCGTTTTTTTCTATTCCAGCACTGAATGAGACCAGCGCCCCCCCCCCCCCCCCCCCTCCCCCCCCCCCCCCCCAGTCATCATCCCCTCTCTCCGTAAGGACCCCCCCCCACCCATTCTCTGCTGTAACTGATTCGGCATTGCTCTTCTCTACGACTTTTCGGCTGCGTTTGACGGCTGCGGATCAAGAGGTTTTTTTTGGTTTTTTTTTTTACCTGACTACAACATGACTTTATTACAAACACTGCCTGAGCTGGTTTCATTCCTATGTTATGGAAAAAAACAGAGACTATTCTCGTTCATCAACAGAAATCTTCGGAGTCACCTTGGGAATTTGGCTTATTCCAGGGGTCTTTTTTTTTAACCTGTGCTGTTTTATGCTGTATACAATTCCTCTGACATATCTCATTAGTACACGCTGTCATACAATTCGTCTGAAATATCTCATTAGTACACGCTGTCATACAATTCGTCTGACATATCTCATTAGTATACGCTGTCATACAATTCCTCTGACATATCTCATTAGTACACGCTGTCATACAATTCCTCTAACACATCTCATTAGTACACGCTTTATGCACCTTGAAGTACATGCTTTTAACACTGAGCTGAATTACTGCAACTTCGTTAGAGGGCATTGTAATGCTTGTTTTTCAGCACTTGTGTTTCTGAAGTTACACCTTGAATGTCACAGGGCCGTCTGAGACTGCATGAGGATAAGTCAAAAGCCCTACCTTCCTTCTCTCCACCTGCACGCTCCTCCTCCTTTGGCTTCTTCTTTTCGAAAAAGCACCGTCTCGTTCTTTTATCACGTGCGCGACCTACCCTTCGTCCTGGGTCAGAATCTCACACAGTGAAATGCTCATCATTTAATCGTGTAAGGTTGTATTTCTTGACCCCAGAAGCATCAGCCACACTGACCAATATCTCACACTAAATGGACCCGAGACATTAACTAGCGCGTGCATCTGAGTATTATGGTAACTAACTTCTCGCCACTGGGTCCACATGGCCTACTCATAGCCGTGTTAATAGGTTTACATTTTTTTGCTGCCAAAATCATCTTCAAAGCGGGTAAATATCAACACCATGCGTCTCTCCTTTACAAACTGCATTGGCTTCCTGTGGAATAAAGAATAAGATACAAAACTTCCTGCCCATGCTTCCTCGCTATTTTTGGAACTGAGCTTCTGTATCTGTCCGACTTCTCGAACACTTTTTTCCCTACCAAGTCTGTCTGTGGGTCATCTGACATGATTTATCGCGGACCCAAATTCAGCAGAGAGAAAGACGGAGGAACAAAGGTGAGTTTTTCCGCCGATCAGACATGAAACTCTTTGCTTTTTATTGTCGGTCGCTCTCATCCCTTAAAACAAACCTTAAACCGTATCTTTTCAAGTAGTGTATTCTGTCTGCTTTTTGTTTTTATTTTTAACTTTATTTTCGTTAATCACGAGAACACTTATTTATGTGCGTGCGTGTGCACTATGTGTGTGTGTGTGTGTGTGTGTGTCAGTGAGTGAGTGAGAGAGAGAGAGGGGAGAGAGAGAGAGAGAGAGGAGAGAGAGAGAGAGAGAGAGAGAGAGAGAGAGAGAGAGAGAGAGAGTGTGTTGAATAAATAACATGATCATCATCATCATCATCATCATCATCACTATTCTTCTTCTTCTATTATTATCATCATTATTGTCATTATTATTATTAATATTATCATCATTATTTTTATTATATTATTATTATTATATTATTATTATTATTATTATTTGTCATCCTCATCCTCATGATTATATTATTATCATCATCATTGTTATTATTATTATTATTATTATTATTATTATTATTATTATTATTATTATTATTATTATTATTATTATTATTGTGTTGTTGTTATTACTATTTTTACAATTATTGTTGTTGTTGTTATTATTATTATTATTTTATCATCATCATCATCATCATCATCATCATCATCATCATCATCATCATCATCTCATCATCATCATCATCATCGTCCGTCGTCGTCGTCATCATCTCATTATAATTATGTAACAACAATAACAACAACGACGACGACGACGACGACGACGACGGGACGATGATCATCATCATCGTCATCATCATCATCATCATCGTCGTCATCATCTCATTATAATTATGTAACAACAATAACAACAACGACGACGACGACGACGACGACGACGACGACGACGACGACGACGACGGGGACGATGACGATGATGATGATAATGATGACGTGATAGATAATGATGAGGGATGAGGGAATGATGATGATGTGATGATGATGATGTTGATGATGATTGACAGACAGACAGAGACAGAGACAGAGACAGAGAGATAGTTTTCGTCTGGTCCAGCAAGAACGACCAGCCGCAAGAAGACCACCATTGCCATTCGAACAACAGCAAAACCACCACCACCGGACTTCTATATAGAAAGACAAGACTCCGATGACTTCCATGCCACCGTGTCAGCCCCTGTATGTACAAAGGAAGAAGGAGGGAAAAAGAAGATCAAAAGGTGAGGGTAGGTAGTGTGGGGATGGTAGTGTGGGGGTCGGGGGGGGGGGGGGGGGTTAAAAAGGGGCGGCGAGGGGGGAGTGGGATAAGGGGTGTAGGGGGTGGGGGGGTTTTGAGGGGTGGGGAAAAAGGGGGGGGGAGGCCCATGTATATAGCCCTAAAGGAAAAAAACGTCTGTTCATTCCCCCCCCCCCCCCCCCCCCCCCCCCCCCCCCCCCCTCATGGTGCCCGGATCTTTTCCTTCTTTTCCCGGATTCAGGATTTGGTGACCTCTTTTGCGACTTTGAATTACGGGTAAAGGCCCCGGGCGTCTTTTTTGGGAGGCTGTCTCAATTTTTCCCGGGGGCCGTCTGTCGCCCCCTTTTTTCTTTCTGTTTGTTTTTCCCTGTCTGTCTTTTTGGGTTTGCCCCCTCAGTCTCTTTTTCTGTCTGCCCCCCTTTTTTCATTCTCTCGCTTTGGGCCTCCCCCCTCCGTCTCCCTCCTCCTCTCCCCCTCCTCCCTTTTAAAGCCCCTCTCCCCTCTTTATGCCTCCCCCCGGTTTTTCTCTCTCTTTTTCCTTTTGGTCTCTCTCCTGTGGTCTCTCTGTCCCCTCCCTTTTCCTTTTCCCTTCTTCCCCCACCCCTCTCTCCCCCAAGGGGTTTTTTCTCTCGCCCCCATCTCTTCTCCCTCCCCCTCTCTCCCCCATTCCCCCCTTCTCTCCCCCTCCCCCTCTCTCCTCCCCCTCCCCCCTCTCCCCCCCTTCTCTCCCCTTTTCCCCTCTCTTTTTCTCTCTCTCTCCTCTCTTCTACTCTTTTTTCTTTCGCTCTCCTCTCTCTCTAAAAGTTCTTTAGTTTAACGTCTATTTTATTTTTAAGGGTGTTTAAGACAAAAAAAACCAACAACAACAACAAACAATAATTTTGTGCGTGTGGGGTGCTGAAGTGTACTTGTGTGTGTGTTTGTGTGTGTGGTGTGTGTGTGTGTGTTTGTGTGTGTCCCGTGCGTCCCCGTCGTGCGTGCGGGGGCGGGGCGGGCGGGCGTCGTGTGTTGTGTGTTGTTGTGTGTGTGTGTGTGTGTGTGTTTGTGTGTGGGGTGTGTGTGTGGTGGGAGGGGTGTTTTGTGTGTGTGTTGTGTGTGTTGGTGGGGTGTGTGGGGTGTGTGTTTTGTGTGTGTGTGGGGGCTGTATGATGTGCATGCGGGTGGTGTGTGCCTTGCCTGTGGGGTGTTTGTGTTGTTTTGGGGGTGTGCTGCGGCGTGCGGGGCGTCGTGCGTGCGTCGTGCGTGCGGTTTTGTGTGGTGTGGTGGGTGTGGGGTGTTTTGTGTGCAAAAAAGGGGAGGAGAGAGAGAAAGAGAAGAGAAGAGAAAGAGAGAGAGAGAGAAGAGGACTGTGTAAGGGCAAGAGGGGTGGGTTGGGGAGGGGTTGGTAAAAATAGGAGATATTTAATTAACCTGGCTATTTTTTCTCTTTTTTCTTTCCCCAAAAAATTTCCCAAACAGTGTAAAGGGGGAACCCAGCAGAAACAAATTTTTTTTC
Organism: Conus ventricosus; assembly: GCA_018398815.1. Lineage (NCBI taxonomy): Eukaryota > Metazoa > Mollusca > Gastropoda > Neogastropoda > Conidae > Conus > Conus ventricosus. The sequence goes on along the minus strand of JAFLJL010002450.1, from coordinate 28,086 downwards.
CCTTTGGGGAAAAAATGAAATTTAAATTACATGCTTTATTTCAAAGATTTACACCCGGGGGGGAACACCCCAAACTTTCAAAAATTCGAACCCCTTCCCTTTAGAATCAACACAAAAAAAAATGTTAGGGAAAAAATTTTTACTATCAAAAAAAGAAAATTGCCATAAGAATAGCATACAATTTTGCCGTAAAAACAAAAATCCTTTTCCAAGGCTGAAATGCTTTTGAACTTTTAAAGCCTGAATAACAAAACCTAAACCCTTTGCATTTAAACCTGCCAAAGGGAAACCATCCAAAAATTTTTTTTAAATAATCTGAATATTTTTTTTCAAATTTTTTCTCTCACTTTAGAAGTTAAAATGTTAATTTTATCTTTTTTTTTCCCGGACATCAGGGGTAATCTACATCAAAAAATAGTTTGGCCCTATGTTTCCATGGGGGAAACCCGGGGGAAAAACCAAGCAGGTGGGAGTGAAGCGACATCAATTTTGCTTTTTTTCAAAAAATTTTTTCGTGAAATTTTCGAACGGGACAAAGATAACCTAGCTTTACTTTTTTGGGGATATTCAACTTTTGAATCCTCAACACTTCTTTTTCCCGACTGAATTAGGTACTGAAAAAATTCCCTTTGCACATATTTGGAAACAGCTAATCAAACGTTGTCTGAGAGGATAGCATAAAATTTTCTTTGTAAAACCTTCAATGTTTTTGTTTTGGCACTGGGACACCAAGCGCTAATTTGATAGCTTTTGCTGTCTATATTTTTTTGAAATTTTTTTTCCGTAATTTTGAGGACTGAAAATAAATTTCTTGCCCCGACACTTTTTTTTAAATCTTATTAGAAAAACACAAAGGGAAAAGGGGGGTTTTTTTGTACCCTTGGGGCCCCCCCGGGTTTTGAATAAAAAAAATTTTTCCCAAAAAAGTTAAAACTTTTTCCTTTTGTTTTAAGCTATCAAGCTTTCAATGTAAAAACGCCAGTTACGTTTGGGGGTTTAAAATTCCCCAACCCAGAAATTTTATTTTTTATGAGTATTTGCAATTAAAGAACCTTTTCAATTTAAAGTTTGGAAAATTTCATTGGTTTGCCCTCCATTATTAAAAAAACTTTAACGGGTGTTTTTTAAAACCCCGGGGAGAATAACCCCTTTTTTTTCCATAAAGTTGAAAAATTTATCTATCTCAACTGATATATTTCTGTAAAATGATTCGAAAATTCTTTTTCCAGTATTTTTTTGGTATTGTTTTTACCAAAATAGCAATATACTCACATATTTTTACAAACTCAACACTTTTTGATAATATCTTTGGAAAATAAAATTAAATAAGAATTTTAAAACCCAACATGGGGGCTAAAATTTTTGCCCTGGGGAAATTCCGAAAATCAATGCTCTGAAAAACGAGTAAACTTTTCCCTATTTTTTACATATGGATTTTTGGCGATAAAAAAAAAAAAACAAACTTTAAAAAAGTATTTAAAAACACTTTTCCATTTTTTTCCCTTTTTTTTCCCTTTTGGAAAGTAGTCGCGTGCCAATACTACTTTAAACCCTTTTTTCCGATAAAAAAAAAAGGTAGCAATTATTTTTTTTTCCCCGTAAGCAAACTGTTTTTTTAAATTTTTGCCCTTGAAATTTTTTAAAAAAAACCAAATTATCTATTGAAACACCCGCCCTTTTGCAAAATCCCGCTTGTTTCACGGGGTTATACTTTTTTTTCAAAAAAAATATAAAAGACTCTTTGATAATTTTTTTTCAAAACAATTTTTTCCAACGTAAAGGGGTTTTAGTGCTTTTGGCCCCTTACGCCAATTCTACCTGGGCTTACCTTGTTTTGGAACGGGGGACCACAACAGATCTCTTCCAGATACTAGGGAGAGTTCCTTTAATCCAAACTTTTTTGGGTAAAAGGGAATGCATAATCGTTTTTAAATAAAAGGCAAGGGGAAAACCCATTGTAGGATTTTCCCTTCTAGGCCAACGCACTTGAATTTAATAAAAAAAGATTCTAACTCTCACAAAATTCATCATGTAATAGGACCCTTTTTAAATAAAGGAAATGTTTTGGGTGGTGATCCTGACAATAGTTCATTTTTTTTCCTCCTCTCTAAAACACCTGATAGAGGGACAGATTAACGCAAGTGTTTTTCTAAAAATATTTTGAGGGAATCCCTTTCATTTTTCCCCCCTTGGGGATGGAAGAGCATTTATCTAACAAAATTTGGGGGTACTGTTGCAAGCAATAACCTTTTTTTTCAATTTTTTTAAAACCATTTTCCAAACCTTAGGATATCTTTTGATTCCGATATTTTGGATCTACAAAATTCTGAGAATTTTATTTTTTTTTCCCGCTGGGGTAAGGCCCCCTGTTACTGTTTTTTTTGGCAATTTCATCGCTAGGAAATTTTATCTTTTCCCTTTTCAGCCAAGTTTTTTTTGGGCTTTTTTTTAAGGGGCTACGGGCTATCGCACAATCAAAATTTCCCACCATAAATTTAAAACCAACTTTTTCCACTTTTTTGGATCTTTACAAATGGGAAAATAGATTTTCCCCCCCACCCTGTAAAAAACTTTCCCCGACAAAACCCTTCTTATAATATGAAATCTATCCCTTCTTTTTTCAATACTAGGAAATTGTGAAATTGGAAAAAGATCGATTCAAAACAGAGCCCAAATTTTGCATTTTATGGAAAATTTTGGTACAAATCTTCTTTTTCCATCTTCTTCTTTTTTCCTTATGCCCCTTTAACTGTATGATGATTGGAAAGGGATCCCCCCAAAAAGTATCCCTCTTTGACCAACGAGTTTACAGCCCTCCGGAGAAATTAAAAAAATTTCAATAGAATGGGTTTTTTGAGTGGAAAGGGTCTGGCAGTCGGGTAATACTACCATCTTTTTAAAAAAAACCCAATTTTGGGGGGAGCAACAAAATTTTAAACCCCTTAAAACGGGGGAAAAAGTTGAAGTGTGAAACCCATTTTCCCCAAAAATTTGGGCATGCGCATTAAAAACCCCCCGTATTACCCTTTTGTTTTTTTGGGTTTGACAAAGAAATTTTGGGGTTTTTTTTTTATATCCAGTCGTATTACCCTCCCTTTTGGGGCCCCCTGGATAGTGGGAAAGAAGGATGTTTACTTTTGGGTCCATCTGTATTATCTCCCTTTTGGGCCCGGGGAATAGGGGCAAAAGGGGAAATTTTTTTAATTTTTTGCCCTGCTTGTTCACTTTTGCGAAACCCCCCGTTGGGGAAAATTTCAACTTTGGGAATGGGGGGTTCGGGAGGACAAAAAATTTTAGATCCTTCTCACATAAATGGCATTTTAAAATTTTTTTACCACATTCCTATAGTTATACAAAGGTGGTTTAACAAACGTTGCGTATTTTCGGAAAGCTTATGAACGCCTACTTTTAGTGTTGTAATGCTACACTGAAAATTTTTGATATATATGATTTTAAAAGGTTTTAAAGAGATTTTTTTTTGATATTGAAACCGATTTTTCCCCAATTAAAACCCGTAAAAAATTATCAGGGAAAGGGGTTTTCATAAGACATAGTTAACAGAAGGGAAAATGCAAGGTAAAATTTTTGAGGGAGTCAACCAAGGGAGGGAATTGCCAGTTTGAAAGATTTCCCATGTGCCCCCTGCACGAGGATGGAAATGCCACGGGCCGGGGGCTCCAACACACCCCGCAGGAGGGGGGGGGGAATGGCTCGTGGATCCAGGCGGGCCCCTCCCGCGTGGGCCGAATTCTGGGGGTGTTTCCCAAAAAATCTTCTAACTGGGTTAAGGTCCTGTGATAGCCACAAAAAGGGTTTTTTAAAAGGTTAAAAAAAAACAAAACACACACACCACACACAACACCCCACACCACACACACACACACACACACAAAACAAAAGCGGGTTTAAAAAATCTACTGCTTCAGGATTTCTATTGGCAGGGGATGGGTTTATTTTGGGCCCAAATGCGGGTGTAAATGCAAATTCCCGAGCCTGCACTGACGATTCCCACCCCCAGAAAGATTCCCGTCCATCACTGTCCGCCAAGAAAGGGGGTGGGGTACGACTTGTGTTTCGCAGGTAGTTTGAAAGCCGCGAGTGTTTTCTGAAACCCCGCGGGGTTTTTGTAATATTTGGGGACTTTGATTCCCCCGCTCGTTTTTGAGTCGGGATTGGGATGCATTCAAAACTGAGAACATTCACAAAGGGTCGAACTTTCTTTTTTTTGAGCAATTTTTTTTTTTCTTTCTTTGGGGGCTGGGTCTTGTTTTCACCATTTTGTATGTCGTTTCGAACTTCTGGGTTTTTCCCAAAGAGAAAATTAAAAAAAGTACATTGAAGCAATCCACCCTGTTTCGTAGAATCTTTGTTTTGTGTGTGTGTGTGTGATGTGTTGGGGTGTGTGTGTGGTGTGGTTTTTGTGTGGTGGGGTGTGTGTGTTTTGGGTGTTTCCTAATTTTCCACAGGTTTTTAAAAGTCCGGGTTTTTGGCTGTGTGTGTGTGGTGTGGTTGTGTGTGTGTGTTGGGGGTGTTTTGTGTGGGTGTGTTTGTGTGTGTGTTGTGTGTGTGTGGGTTTTGTGTGTGGGTCCCCAAATTTTTTCCCCAGGGTTTTTTTACGGATATTTTGTTTTGTGTGTTTTGTGTATGCGTGTTTTTGGGTGTGTGTGTGTGGGTGGGTGGGTGGGTGGGTCCAAATTTTCCCTGATTTAAAAAGGGCGGGTGTGTGGTTGGGGGTGTGTGTGTGGTGTGGGGGGTGTTTTTGTGGTGGGGGGGGTGTGGGGGGTGTGTGTGTGTGTGGGTGTGTGGGTGGTGTGTGGTGTTGGTGGAAGGGGGGCAGGTGGGGTGAATGCGTGCGTGCGTGCGTTTCGTGTGTTTTGTTTTGTGGGGTGTGAGTGCTCGTGCGATTTGCGCGCGCGCAGGTGGTTTTGTGTGTGTGTGGTTTTGTGTGTGTGTTGCGTGCTGCGTGCGTGCGTGCACCCACACACACCCCACACCCCACCCCACACACACACAAACACACACACACAACCTCCCGGGGCAAACCCCACTTACCAATTTTTCTTTAAACGAGGGGGAGAGAAAAAAGAGAGAGAGAAAGGGGAGAGAGAAAGAGAAGAGAGAGGAGAGAAGGGGAAAAGAAAAGAGAGAAGAGGAGAGAGAGAGAGTGGTGTTTGTGTGTTTTGTGTGTGTGTGTGGGGTTGGTGTGTGTGTGGGGTGGTTTTGTTGTCTTAATTTTCCCGTAGGTTTAAATGTCGCTGGAAAGTGGAAACGAGTACATTTGGGAAATTTTTTTTTAATTTCCCCTTTATTTTTGTTTTTTTGGGTTTTCCAAAAGGGTTTTTTCTGGATGACTTTTAAATTTCTGTTTTTCCCCCTTTTTTTTTCCCTTCTCGTCTTGTCTGTGCCGCCTATCTTCTGTCCCCGGCTGTCTGCCCTTTTGTCCCGTCTCTCCCCTTTTCTTACTCTCTCACTCCCCTGGCTAACCCGTGTACGCTTTGGGTTCGGTTTTGTCGGTCTGTCTGTCCCCTTTTTCCTGTCCTTTTCTGTCCCCCCGTCTGTCCCCGTCCCCTCTCGCTCTTACTCCTCCTCTCCCGTCTACTTGTACGTCGGCGGGCCTCTTTATGATCTGGCCCCTGTTTCTTTTTTCGTTTCCCGGCCCCTTTTTTTTTACCTATCCCGCACGTTAAACGTGAAGCCAGCATATTTCCATTCCTTGGCCTTTTTCCCGAAGTTATGGGGGGGTTTCTGTCCCCCCCTTCCCCCCCCCCCTGCCCCCCCCCCCCCCCCCCCCCCCCCTCCCCTCAGTCCCTTTATTCTTTCTACCCCATCCCCCCCCCCCCCCCTTTTTTTTTCCCCCCTTCATCCACCCCCCATAGTTTTCTCTGTTTTCCCAAACCCCCCCCCCTCTCTCTCCCTCTCTCTCTCTCTTTTTTCTTTTTTCCCTCCTCCTCTTTCTCTCTTTTCCACCCTCCCCCCCCTTTTCTCTCTTGCGGCCGCGCCGCCGGGGCGTTGTTGTTGTGTGGGGTGTGTGTGGGGTGTGTGTGGTTGGGGGTTGGTGTGGTGTGTTTTGTGTGTGTGTGGTGGGGTGTGTGTGTGTGTGGGGATGCTTTCGTGCGTGCGTTTCGTGCGGCGTGCGTGCATGCAAGAGAGAGAAAAGAGAGAGAGAGAGGAGAGAGAGAGAGGTGGTGTGTGTGTGTGTGGGGTGTTTGTGTGTGCCTTTTTTCGGCGTGTGGGGTATTTTTGTGTGTGCGTGCGTGTTGCGTGCGTGCGTGCATGTTTGTGTGGGGTGGTGTGTGTGTGTGTGGGGTGTGTGTGTGTGGGTGGTTGTGTGTGTGTGTGCGTGGGGTGCGTGCGTCCCTGGGATGTTTTTGTGTGTGTGGGGTGGTGTGGTTGGTTTTGTGGCGGGCGTGGGGGTGTTGTGTGGGGGGTGTGTTTGTGTGGGGTTGGTGGGTGTTTTGTGTTGTTGGGGCCCCGTGCGTGCGTGCGGGGTCAGTTTTGTGTGTGTGGGGGGGGGGGGGGTGTTGTGTGTGGTGTGGTGTGTGCTGTGTGTGTGTGTGTGGGTGTGTGTGTGGTTTTGTGTGTGTGTGTGTGTGCGTGCTGCGTGCGGCATTTTTGGTGGGGTTTTGTGGGGTGTTTTGGGGGGTGTGCGTGGGGCGTGTGTGGGGTGTGTGTGTGGTGTGTGTGTGTGTGTGTGTGTTTCTTCCCTTCTCCCTTTTCCCCCGGGCCCCCATCTTCCAGGGTTTCCCCCCCTGTTTCACTCCGATAAACAATTTAAACGTCTCCCCCGCGTTTTCCTAAAACCCAAGGCGGAAAACGGTAAATTAATTATACCGCACCCCCCACGGCATTTCCAAATTTTTTAAAAAAAAAAAAAAAGAAAAAAAAAACAAAAACTTTTAAAAGGGAAAAAAACCGGGTTTTTCAGAAGAAGCGAATTTGACCCTTTCCCTGGCCACGCAAGCAATAAAACAAAAAGCACACATTGAAAAAAGAAGAAAAAAAAGACAAGAGCAAAAAAAAGGATAGAAAAGGGGGGGGCGGGGGGAAAAGGGGTTGGGGGGGGGGGGGGGGGGGGGGGGGGGGGGGGGGGGGGGGGGGGGGGGGGACGGAGGGGGGTTTTCAGAGGAAAAAAAGGGGGGGCTATCATTGACAATGTACAAAGGGGAAAAAAAGGGCTTTCTCCCCCTTCTTTCTTTTGGGGTCCTTTTTATTTCCCTAAACACTTGCTAGAAAAATTTTTTCCCCCCCCTTTCCTTCCCAAACCCATCCCCAATTTTCCCGTAAATTTTTTATGCCCTGTGCCCTTTTTGGGTGTGTGGTGTGTTGTTTGTGTGTGTGTGTGGGGGTGTGTGTGTGGTGTGTGTGTGTGTTTTGGGGTTTTGTGTGTGTGTGTGTGTGTGTGTTTTTAAAATTTTCTTTTTTTTTTTTTTTTTTTTTGGGCCTTTTTTTTATGTGCCCTTTGGGGGTTTTTTTAAGCTAGCGGCCCTAAAAGTCTTTAATGAAAAATAACAATAAAATAATAAAATAATATGATGAGAAGAAAAAAAGAAGAAGAAGAAGAAAAAGAAAAAAGAAGAAGAAAAGAAAAGAAAAAAAAGAAGAAGAAGAATTTGGGAAAAAGAAAAAAGGGGAAAAAAGGAAAAAGGGAAAAAGGGTTAAAAAAAAAAGGGGGGAAAAAGTAAAATTTAGTTATAGAGGTATAGGATCCCCAACGCATAATTTTTTCATGAAAGTTTGCAAAAACCCCCCCCACACCCCCAACCCCCCCAAAAAAAACCCACACACCCCCCACACCACACACAACCCCCCCACACCCCCACCCCCACCCTCGCGCCCCCACCACACACATAAATTCCCCGCGCGGGCCTCCCTACCCAAACCCCAAATAATAATAAAACAACAATAATGACAAGATAAGGTAAAAATTTTAACAAATTTCAATTTAAAAAAAATTAAAAACTGTAATAAATGATTATGATGAATAAGACGGAACGGGGAATGATGAAGTTTGATTGGGGGGTAGGGAATTAATTTTTTTTTTGAAAAGGGGGTTTTTTTTGTTTTTATATTTTATGGGATGTTGATGAAACGATGATGATGATGAGTTTAAAGATGAAGATGTGAGAAAAGTTTTGGAGCAAAGATGGTGATAAAAGATATGTGATGATGATGAAAAACCCCCGGGGGTTTCCTTTTCACCTCAGGCCCCCTAAACCCTTTCCCCCAGATAAAAGAAACCGGGAATTAAACCAAATAACCCCCGGGGGGGACTAAAGGGGAAACCGGGCCCTGACCCCCAAAAAATCTGCGAAACCCCCAAAACGTTTTAGACAAACACTGACGTCCTCATTTGGGTTTCCCCCTTTTTTGTGACCGTTTCCCCCTCCTCCCCCCTCCCCTCCCCCCATTTTTCCTTTTTTCCCCCCCACCCCCTTCCCCTTTTTCCCTCGAAGGTTTGCAATTTTTTCATCGCCCAAATTTCCTTTTTCCTTTGAAAGGGAAAAATGTCAAATGGGGGGCCGTGACAAGGGGTTCCCGCAGCTTTGCGAAATGGAGCGGGCGCTAAAAAAACAAAAAACGCGCGTAAAACAAAACACATGTGCATGTACAAAAGAGAGAGAGAGGGGAAGAGAGAAAAGAAAGAAAAGGGGAGAGAGAGAAAAGGGGAGGGAGGAGAGAGAGGGGGAGAGAGGAAGGGGAGAGGGAAGAGGGGGAGAGACGGCCAAACCGACAACAGGAAAAAAATTAAAAACAGAAGAGTTCCTAAAAATTTGGGGGGGCCTTCCCCCCCCAGTTTCCCCGCCCTTCCGCACAAAAACACAAAAACACACACACACCAAAACACACACACACACCCCACACAAACGAGCCCAAACGAGCGAGAGGGGAGAGAGAGACAGACAGACCCAAAAGAAAGGGGGAAAACCCTAGGGGGGGGGAGGTGCGGGGGGAAAAGGGAAAGGGGGGTAAAAGGGGGGTGGGCAATACAAAAAAAGCAACCAAACCCGGGGAAAAGGGGAGAAGTAGGGGGCACTTTCAAATCCCAAAGGGGGCGCCTGGGACCACAACTCGTCCCAGAATGAGGGGGGAAAAAATAAACGGGCACTGCTCGCAAAACCCTTCGTTCCACTTGCAGTCTGCCACCCGCCCCCCCCCCCTTTTCCCCCAAAAATGGGGGAAAGGCGTAAACTTTTTTTTTCCCTGGATTTTTTTTAAAAGGGGTCCTCGACGAACTTTTGCCGTATTCCCCCCCAAGCGGAAAATAAAAAAAAAAAAAAAAAATGAAAGGGATCTGTCAAAAACCTTCGCTCCAAAAATTTAAAAAAAATTGAAAAAGCAAAACCCAACACATAAAAAATAAATAAAGAGAGGGGAAACCAAAAAAGCTAATTTAAAATAGAAAATTTAAAATATCAGCCCAACAAGAGCAGCAGGTAGCAACAACAACAAAATCAGCCAAGGAACCCCCACCAAAACGAAAGGGCCCCCAAAATGACTCCGGGAAATAGTGCCCCCCGTCTTTCCCCGGGGATTTCCTCACGAAGGGCCACGTTGGGTTACCCCCCCAAAATTTTTTGTGTACTATGGTGGGACAAGGGCCCAAAATAGGTGTACCATGTGTGCGAGAGGGCAGGATTTAACTGCAGAGAGCTTTTGGCTGAACCCCACGGGAAGACGTGGCAGTTAAAAAAAAAAAATCCGAAAAAAAAAACCAAAACCAAAAAAAATAAAACAAAAATAAAGCCCCTCCGAAAAAAGGTTAAAACCCGAAATACAAAACATTGGAAAAAAAGAGAAAGAATGCGTCGTCTGAGGGCATTGTTTACGCCCCTCGAACAGATTCTAGGTTTCAATATGATTTACTATCATGTGGATTTATTTGTGATTATTTATGTGTTCTGTATTTCTAATCTTTTCAGATCATGCTATTCGATAGATTAATGTTTGACAATACATATTGTGTATATGTGCGCATGGGTTATATTTGAATTGTAATGTTATCATTTTTAATCATTAATCATTCATTGATGTTGTTATTGCTATTATTATTGCTTTGAAAGGATTGTTCGACAGTGGATGTTTGGTTTGTGGAGGGTGGCTTTTGTTTTGGAATGTTTCTTTTTCATTTTGAGGGCTAGATGCAAACAAGCCTGCTATGTGCTTATTCTTTTCCCTCATTAAACAAATTTCGTTCGTTCGTTCGTTCTTCGTTCTCTGTCCTTATCTCTCTCTGTGTGTCTCTCTCGGTCTCTCTGCCTGCCTGCCTGTCTGTCTCTAGCTCTCTCTCTCTATCATTCTCTCTCTCTCTCTCTCTCTCACTCTCTCTCCCTCTCTCTCTCTCACTCTCTCTCCCCTCTCTCGTCTCTCTCTCTTCTCTCTCTCTCTCTCTCTCCTCTCTCTCTTCTACTCTTCTCTTCGCTTCTCTCTCTCTCTCTATTAGTTCTTTAGTTTAACGTCTATTCACTTTAAGTGTTATTAGACGAAAAACCAACAACAACAACAACAATATATGTTGTGCGTGTGCGTGTGCGTGTAAGTGTACGTGTGTGTGTGTGTGTGGTGTGTGTGTGTGTGTGTGTGTGTGTGTGTGTGTGTGTGTGTGTTGTGTGCGTGCGTGCGTGCGTGCGTGCGTGCGTGCGTGCGTGCGTGCGTGCGTGCGTGTGTGTGTTGTGTGTTTTGTGTGTGTGTGTGTGTGTGTGTTGTGTGTGTGTGTGTGTGAGTGTGTGGTGTGTGTGTGTGTGTGTGTGTGTGTGTGTGTGTGTGTGTGTGTTTTGTGCGTGTATGAGTGTGAAATGCGTGTGTGGGTGTGCCTGTGCCTGTGTGTGTGTGTGTGTGTGTGTGTGGGGTGTGCGTGCGTGCGTGCGTGCGTGCGTGCGTGCGTGCGTGCGTGCGTGCGTGCGTGTGTGTGTGTGTGTGTGTGTGTGTGTGTGTGTGTGTGTGTGTGTGTGTGTGTGCAAGAGAGAGAGAGGGGGGAGAGAAAAGAGAGAGAGAGAGAGAGAGAAGAGAGAGAGGGGAGAGAGAGAGGACTGTGTAAGGGACAAGAGAGTTAGGTTGGGATGGGTGGTAAGATAGGTAGATATTTACTTAAACCTGGCTAGTTTATCTGCTGTTTCATTCCAATAAATACCACAGTGTGAAGGGACCCAGCAGAAGACTATTTTTATCCCTGTGGAATAATGTAATTAATTACATGCTTTATTTCAAAGATTACATCTTTCCTTGTTTTAACATCCCAAACTTTCAAACTATCGAACATCTGCCTTAGAATCAACACAAAATATAATGTTACGGAAAGAATTATTACTATCACAAATAAAGAGTAATGCCATAAGAATAGCATACAATTCTGCCGTAAAAACAGAAAATCCATTTCCAAGGCTGTATGCCTTTATGAACGTTTAAAGCCTGAATAACAAAACCTGAACCTGCACTTACCTGCCAAACGGAACCATCCGTTAAATTTTTTAAATGATCTGAATATTTGTTTTCTAAGTTTTCTCTCACTTTAGAAGTTAAATGTTAATGTTATCATTTTTCCGGACATCAGTGTAATCTACATCAAAGATAGCTTGTCTATGTTTCCATGGAGGCACGGGGGGTAACAACATGGAGCAGGTGAGAGTGAAGCGACATCAATATTGCATTTTTCAAAAGAATCTTTCGGTAATTTCGAACGGGACAAGATAACCTGTTGTTGAGCTCTTTTGGGATATTCACATTGAATCCATCAACACTTCGTTTTCGACTGATTAGGTACTGAAAGACTTCTTGCGACATATTTGGTCACAGCTAATCTACGTTGATCTGAGAGTGATAGCATATTAATTTCTTGTACACCTTCAATGTGTTTGTGTGCACTGGGACACCAAGCGCTAATTTGATAGCTTTGCTGTCTATACTTTGCAATTTTTTCAGTAGACTTTGAGGAGGCTGAAAAATAAACTTCTTGTCCGTACACTAGTTTTGATCTTATTAGAGAAACAGCTAGGTGCAGGAGGGTTTTTGTATCTTGAGCCACGGTTGAATACAAATAATTTTCAATAAGTTCAAACGTTTCCTTGTTTTAGCTATCAAGCTTTCAATGTAAAAACGCCAGTTACGTTTAGGGGTTAAATTCACACCCAGAAATTTTATATTTTATGAGTACTGCAATTCAGAACCATTCAATTGAAGCTTGGCAATACATTGGATTGTCTCCATTATTGAAAAAACATTAACTGTGTTTTTTCACCTGGGAGAATAAGCCCGTTATTTTCCATAAAGTTTGTTAATTTATCTATTCTACTGATATATCTTCTGTATATGATTCGTAATTCTCTTGCCAGTATTCTTTCGGATATTTGTATTTATCCACATAGCAATATACTCAGCATATTGTACTAACTCACACTTTTTGATAATATCTTTGGAAGATCATAAATAAGAATGTTAAACAACATGGGGGCTATAAATAGTGCCCTGTGGAATTCGATATCAATGCTCTGAAAAAAACGAGTAAACTTTCCCTATTCTTGTACATATGGATCTTTGCGATAAACAAAACAACAACTTTTATAAGTATTGAAACATCGTTCCATTTATTCCATTTCTTTCATTTTAAAGTGTCTACGTGCCAATACTATCATACGCTTTTCTGATATAAAAAAGGTAGCAAGTGTACTTTTCCGTCTAGCAAACTGCTTTTTAATTTGACTTGATAGTTTTAACCAAATTATCTATTGTACATCGACCTTTGCGAAATCCCGCTTGATTCACTGGGATTATACTTCTTTTTTCACAAAAATATAAAAGACGTCTTTGGATAATCTTTTCTAACAACTTTCCAACGTAAGAGGTAGTGCTATTGGCCTGTAGCTGCCAATGTCTGACCTGGGCTTACCTTGTTTTGGAACTGGGACCACAACAGATCTCTTCCAGATACTAGGGAGAGTTCCATTAAACCAACATTTTTGGTAAAATGAATGCAGTAATCGTTTTCAATAATAAGGCAAGTGGTATAACAGTTGATAGGATATACCATCTAGGCCAACAGCACTTGAATTTAAAGAAAAAGATTCTACGTCTCACAAAATTCATCATTATGTAATAGGAGACGTTTAAATAATGGAAATGATTTGGTGGTGGATCCTGACAGATAGTTCATTTTTCTTCCTCCTCTCTAAAACACCTGATAGATGGACTGAGATTAGACAGCAAGTGATTTTCTGAAATATTTGACGAATGCCTCAGCTTTCTCCTGTGAGGATGGAAAGAGCATTATTATCTAACTTATTGGGTACTGTTGCAAGCAATAACATTTTTCAATTTTTTAACCATTTTCCAAACCTTATGGATATCTTTTGATTCCGATATTTTGGATCTACAAAATTCTGAGATATGTATTCTTTTCGCTCGGGTAAGGACCCTGTTACTGTTATTTTTGGCATATTTCATCGCTAGGAAATTTTCATCTGTTCTCATTTTCAGCCAAGTTTTATAGGCTTTTTTTTTAAAGAGCTACAGCTATCGCACAATCTAAATTCCACCATGAATTACCAACATATTCCACTGTTGGGCATCTTTACAAATAGGAATAGATTTTTCCGGCAGCCTGTAAGTCATGTCGACAAAACTCTGTATAATATGCATCTATACCTTCATTTTCAATACTACGGAAATGTGTATTGGACAAGATCGATTCATACAGAGACCAATTTGCATTTATATGAAAACTTTGGGATACTATCTTCATTTCCATCTTTTCATTTTCAATATGCTCCTTTAACTGTATGATGATTGGGAAATGATCGCTTGCCCAAAGTATCATCCTCTGTTGACCATATCGAGTTTACAGCCAACTCCGGAGAAATTAAAATAAATCAATAGAAGTAGGTTAATGAGTGGAATTGTCTGGCAGTCTGGTAATAACTACCATCGTTTAATAAAACCAATTTGGAGTCAACAATATTTTTCAACTAAACGGTTGCAAGTTGTTGTGATGCACCCATATTCCTAAAATGGAGCATGCGCATTGAAATCTCCCAGTATTTACCCATTTGTTGTTTGACAAAGAAAGGTTTGGGTTTTTTTTTATATCCGATCTGTTTATCTGCCTTTGGCCCACTGGGATAGTGGCAGAAGGGATGTTTAATTTGTCTGCTTGTTCACTTTTACAGTCACCCCAGTTTGCGAAAATTCAACATTAGTAGGAATTAGGGGGGTTCAGAGGACAATAATTTAGATCATCTTCTCACATAAATGGCAGTTTGAATCTTTTTACCATCATTCCTATAGTTATACAAAGGTGGATAATAAACGTTGCGTATTTCGGTAGCTTATGAACGCCTTACATTTAGTGATTGTAATGCTAGCACTGAATAATTATGTTGATATATATGATTTTCAAAGTGTAAGAGATTTGTTGATATTGACCGACATTTCCATTGAAACAGTAATAAATATCATTGGAAGTTTTCATAAGACATAGTTAACAGAATGAAATGTCAAGGTGAAGTTGACGAGTCACCAAGGGACGAATTGCCAGCTGAAAGAGTCCCATGTGTCCCCTGCACGAGGATGGAAATGCCACGGACCGGGAGCTCCAACACTACCAGCAGGAGGTGGGGGAGGGGGATGGCTCGTGGATCCAGGCGCCTCTCCCGCGTGTCCGATTCTGGCGATGTTCTAACATCTTCTACTGGGTTAAGGTCTCTGTGAGTAGCCACAACAGTTTTTCTACAGGTTAAAAAAAACAACACACACACACACACACACACACACACACACACACACACACACACACACACACACCACACACACACAAAGCTGGCTAAAAACTCTACTGCTGTCAAGATGCTAGTAGGCAGGCGATGTGATCTGCCAAGTGCTGATGTAAATGCACTGACAGAGCCTGCACTGACGATATCCTCCCCTAGATGATTCCAGTCCATCACTGTCCGCACGAAGAAGGATGTGTGTACTGACTTGTGTTACAGACAGTAGTTTGAAGCCGCGGTGTTTACTAACCACGCGGTGTTCTGTAATATTGGAGACTAGATCCCTGCTCGTTCTGAGTCGGAGATTGAGATTGCGATTCAAGCCGAGAACATTCACAAGGATCGAACTTACTTTTTGTTGAGCATTTTTTTCTTTCTTTCTTTGTGGCTGCTCTTGTTTTTACCATTTTGTATGTCGTACGAACTTACTGGATTTTTCAGTGAGAGGTAAACATGTACATTGAAGCAATCCACCATGTTGGCGTAGGAGAATCGTGTGTGTGTGTGTGTGTGTGTGTGTGTGTGTGTGTATGTGTGTGTGTGTGTGTGTGTGTGTGTGTGTGTGTGTGTGTGTGTGTGTGTGTGTGTGTGTGTGTGTGTGTGTGTGTCCTAATTTTCACAGGTTTAAATGTCGGATGTGTGTGTGTGTGTGTGTGTGTGTGTGTGTGTGTGTGTGTGTGTGTGTGTGTGTGTGTGTGTGTGTGTGTTTCTCGTTCTCTCCACCGTTCTCCAGTCTTCCATGTTCTCCCATGACTTTCACTCCTATATCAATTTATCGTCTCCACGCGTTGCCTAAATGCCAAGGCGCAGACGGTATAATTATACCGCACACCCACGTGCATTACAAGTTGAAAAAAAAAAAAGAGAGAAGAAAATAACAAAAACTTTAAAGGAGAGAAACCGTTTTAGCAGAAGAAGCGAATTTGAACTTTCATGTGCACACGCAAGCAATAGACAGAAGATGCACACATTGAAGAAGAAGAAGAAGAAAAAGACGAAGAGCTAAAAACAGGATGAGAAGAAGGGAGGGGCGGGGAAAAAAGGGATGGGGTGGGGGTGGGGGGGGAAGCGGAGGGTTTTACAGAGGAAGAAAAGGGAGCTATCATTGACAATGTACAAAGGGGACAAAGTCTTTCTCCACTTGCTCCTTCGGGTTCCTATTATCCACAGGCACTTGCTATGTAAAACTTTATTTTCCCTTCCTTCAGACCGATCCTGATTTGCCAGTACTTGGATAATGCATTTTGATGCCTGCGCCGTTTGGTTTGTGTGTGTGTGTGTGTGTGTGTGTGTGTGTGTGTGTGTGTGTGTGTGTGTGTGTGTGTGTGTGTGTGTGTGTGTGTGTGTGTGTGTGTGTGTGTTTTAAATTCTCTTTTTTTCGTGCTCTTTTTTTATGTGCTTCGGGCTTATTTAAGACTGAGCGCCATAAATGTCTGTTAATGATAATAACAATAATATAATAATATATGATGATGAGAAGAAGAAGAAGAAAGAAGAAAGAAGAAGAAGAAGAAGAAGAAGAAGAAGAAGAAGAAGAAGAAGAAGAAGAAGAAGAAAGAAGAAGAGAAGAAGAAGAAGAAGAGAAGAAGAAGAAGAAGAAGAAGAAGAAGAAAATGATGGTGATGATGATGAGGATGATAGATCTTAACGTCAATAATATAATCATGATAGTTGTGCAACACACACACACACACACACACACACACACACACACACACACACACACACACACACACACACACACACACACACACACACACACACATACACACAATCGCGCGCGCGCGCTCGTACTCACACACTAATAATATCAAAATAAGGACAATATAATATAATAATTATAACAATTACAATAATAGTAATAATAATGATAATAATACTGATGATGATGATGATGATGAGATGATGATGATGATGATGATGATGATGATGATGAGATGATGATGATGATGTCGACGACGACGAGACGACGACGATGATGATGATGATGTTGATGATGTTGATGATTAGATGATGATGATGAACTGTGTCCTTTTCACTCAGCACTCACTATGGCACCTAGGGAGAGAATGAAACAGGGATTTGAACACAAGTAACAGTATGACTGCGATGAACCTGGTCATGACAAGATAATCTGCGATCAGCATCGTTTGAGACAACACTGACGTCATCATTGTTACACTATTTGTGACCGTCCCCCTCCTCCTCCTCCTCCTCCTCCTCCTTCTCCTCCCCCTCCTTCTCCTCCTCTCTTCCTCCTCCACTTCATCGTCATCGAGGTTTGCATTCTCATCGCCATATTCTTTTCCTTCGATGGCAACATGATCAATGGCGGCCGTGACATGGTGTCAGCAGCTTTGCGAAATGGAGCGGGCGCTAACACACACGCGCGTATACAACACAATGTGCATGTACACGAGAGAGAGAGAGAGAAGAGAGAGAGAGAGAGAGAGAGAGAGAGAGAGGAAGAGAGAGAGAGAGAGAGAGAGAGAGAGAGAGAGAGAGAGAGAGAGAGAGAGAGAGAGACGGACAGACAGACAGACAGAGACAGAATAAATACAGAGAGAGTCCTTAAATATCGCTTTCACAATGACGTTCCTTCCGCACACACACACACACACACACACACACACGAGCGAGCGAGAGAAAGAAGAGAGAGAGAGAGAAGAGAGAGAGAGAGAGAGAGAGAGAGGAGAAAAGAGAGAGAACAGACAGACAGACAGGCAACGAATGAGAAGGGAAAACCATAGGCGTGGGAGTGTGCGGGGCGTGAAAGGGAGGAGGGTAAGGAGGGTGGGCAATACATAATAGCAACCTACCAGGGAAAAGCAGAAGTAGCGCATCTTTTCAACTCCAATGGTCGCGCCTGGGACACACAGTCGTCACAGAATGACGTGAAGAAATATTACGTCACTGGCTCTGCACCATTCGTTCCACTTGCAGTCTGCCACCGCGCTTCTCCCCAAAGATGGGCGACGGCGTAGCTTTTTTTTTCGTGGAGTTTTAAAAGGTGTCTCTGACGAACTCGCCGTATTCCCCGAAGCTGATATAAAAAAAAAAAAAAAAAATGAAAGTAATCCGTCAAAAAACCTTCGCCCAAAATTAAAATTATTGAACCAACCCAACTACATAACAAATGAAATAAAGAGAGAACCAAACAAGCTAATAATATAGAATTAAAGTATCAGCCACAACAAGAGCAGCAGCAGTAGCAACAACAACAACATCAGCCAAGGAACACCACCAACGAACGCCACCAAAATGACTCGGAAGTAGTGCAGTATCTCCCCTGGTGGGATACCTCACGAAGACCACGTTGTTGACTCATTC
>JAFLJL010002450.1:0-5000 GCA_018398815.1 Conus ventricosus | reverse complement strand
AAACCAAACCAAAAGCGGTTAAAAAGGCCGCACAAAACAAAAACGAAACCAAAAATTAAAACACCACACCCCAACCCCCAAAACAACCCAACCCAACACCCTACAACCACACACACAACCCACCACCACGCAACCCCACAAAAAACCACCCCCACCACCCCCACACACACACACCCCACACACACTATCATTCACCACACTACACTACACCACCAAAAGACGACGAAACAATTTGATTACATAGGCACACTGTTTGCCCATTAAGTAAAAAAACCCCTTTTTGGGGGGGGGGGGGGGAAATACATTTAACAGTTTTTAATACAGTACAAAAACCCTTCACCCCATTATCCCTTACTTTCAAGATGCAAAAAGTGTTCAAAACCCTTTCATTACATCACACCCCCCTCTCTCTGTTCCATTGGTCTAAACACTGAAAACCCCAATAAAGAAGGAGGGGGCCCGGGAATTCAATACCGGGCAGGGGGGGAGCCTCACTTTGGGGAAGTGGCTGACACACGGGGGTCACCTTTCCTCCCAACCCCCCGGGATAATGCATTGGCTGTCGGGAAATCCCACCCTCCCATTGGGTGGGGGCTAACGTTTCGTCCCCCGTTGCATGGAAGCCTCCGGTCTGCAGACGCACTGTTTGACGTCACAATTGGGGTCCCTTGGGTTGTGTTTTTTTTTAAAAAATTAGGGGAAAAAAGAAAGCCCCATGTTCTTGTTTGTTTTTAACCATTACCACCCATACACCTTTTCATTAGCAAACCAATAAAGCAATTTTCCCATACAATTCTTTCCAGGGATATTCGCTTATAAGGCCCTGCAATGGACCACTTGGGAGGGGGAAAGGGGGGCTGTGTTTTTTTTTTTTAACCGTTTGCCAAATAAGTTGGAGGTGGGAAAGTCAATAAAATTTTAAGCGGAAAACGAGGACCCAAATCAGCTGAAAATGGAGGAGGGGTGTTTGAGAAAAAACAAGGAAGTTTAATATAATAAGGGGAAACTGAAAACCCCTGCCTTCACACGGGTTGGGGCCCGGCCCTCAGGGGCCCCCCGCCCATTTGGGGACCCAGGGAAATGAGGGGGGGGGGAAGCCCGGGCCAAGGAAAGGGGGGGGGGGGGGGGGGAACAAAAAATGAAAAAGGGGTTTCCCAAACCTTTAAAGGAGAAAACATTCATTCCCCCAAACAAAAAGGGGGAAATGGGAAAAAACAGCAACACCCACATTCCAACCAGGCTGACTGCAAAAACCACCTAAGCAGGGAAGAAAGTTTTGGCTTTTCCGGGACACGACTGGACTAACAGACTAAATGCACACTTTGGAACAAAAAAAAGTAAAAGTTTGGCCCGATCTGCGATGTGATGCAGAGGGGCCACAAGGACCCCGGGCCCCCATACTACGGGATTGTCACCCCCCCAAGCTACTCCCGGGCCAGGACACAGGGCCCCGGAGCCAGTGGCCTGGGGGCCAAGCTCCGGGGGTTTCCCCCTGCCCTTCGGAGGCAGCCAATTTGGTGCGGGGGAACTGGCAAAAAAAACCCCACTGAGGTTCGAGAAGGAGAGGAAGTTTCCTAATAACCTATCATGGCAGCTCTCTCTCTGGAGTGCTGGTTTGGGGGCCTAAAATGTGGAAATTCGAGTCAGGATGGGGTTTTTGCGGGGGGTCGTTTTTTTTTTTTCTTTTTGGGAAAACCCCCCGGGGGGCCCCAGGGGAAGGGGGGGGGGGGGGGGGGGGGGAGTGGGGTTGAGGGAGGGGAAATAGCATGAGGCCCTGGCGGGTTTGGGGGGAAAGGGAAATAGGAAAAAAAAAAGGGGGTTTGGGTTTTTAGGGGGAAAAAAAAAGAGGGAAGAGAGAGAAGGGGGGAAGAGAAGAGAGAGAGAGAGAGAAAGACAGACAAAACAGACAGAAGACAGCCAGACCGAAACAGAGACGGGAAGATCCCGGAAATGAGTGACAGAGACTGACTGACGACAGGCAGAAGGGGGAGAGAGAGAGGGGAGAGAGAGAAAAGGAGAGAGAGGAGAGAGAGAGAGAGAGGAGAGGGGGGAAAAGAGAGAGAAAAAAAGGAAAGGGAAGGGGGGAGAGGGGGAAAAAAAAAAAAAAACCAGGGATGGAACAGTAAAAAAGTGGAAAAAGGAGGGGGGGGGAAGACAGAGGGGGGAAAGGGGGAAAGAAATTAAAACAAATTTTAAGTGTTAGCTATGTCCCCTTTATTTTGTTTTGGGCAAAGACCTTGAGAAGAAATACGCTGAAATTTTTCCGAATTTTTCCGATCAATTCATTTTCAGAAATTGGGCTATAAAGAATAAACTGTTGAGAATTACATTCAAAATATTTGCTTCTGGGGTTGGGTTTTCCAAAAGGGGAGAAAAAATTTTGAGTGGGATTCGCCTTCATCGTGTTGCATATAGTGACAATTGTTCGAATTTCACATGTGAAAGAAACACTTTGAACATTAAAAAATTCAAAAAAAATTAGAAGTAATTTTCTTTTTCAAATGCGTTTCAACGGTTTAAGAGATTTTTTGGTGTTGTCTTTATTAAAAAGTTTGTTTCAAACCGCAAATAATTAAAAAATCTTTTTTGGTTGAGGACTAAATAAATCCTTTCAGAACTCATTCCCCATTTTAAAAAAAATAACCCATGCAAAAACTAAACAAAGGGTTTTTAAACATTTTTTGGGCCCCCCAGAGAGAGAAGGGAGAGGAGAGAGAAGAGAGAAGAGAGGGGAGAGAAGAGGGAAAAGAGAGAGAGAGAGAAAAACAAGACAAAATTCTTTTTTTAACGAGGATATAAAGTAAGCACGATGTGCTCTTTTTCATCCCAAAGAGAGAGAGAGAGAGAGAAGGGGAAAAGGGGAGAGGGGGAGAGAGAGGAAGAAAAAGAAGAGAAAAAAAATATATACAGACAAAAACAAAAATACACAACATAATAGACAAAGACTGCTACAGTCAAAACAATCCTCAGATTTTAAAAAAAAAGGCATATTTAATCTGTCAACCAAGCGACATTTAAAATAGGAAAAAAAAGAGAGAGAGGAAAAGAGAGAGAGAGAAGAGAGAGAGAGGAGAGAAAAGAGAGGGAGGAAGAGAGAGAGAGAAGAAAACTAACAGAGAGGCGCAGAAAAGATGACAAACAAATTTCCAGGTGATCTTCCCCGTGCAAAGCTCCCTGCTCAAGTTTCCCCCCTTCCCGGGTTTGATCGAGCTTTCCTTTTCTGAGCTATGTGGTGAATCCCTTTTTTCTGTCTGTTGTTTGTCTGTCTGCTGTCTGTCTGTCTGTCCTGTTCTCTGTCTCTTGTCTCTCTCTCTCTCTCTTCTCTTTCTCTCCTCTCTTCTTTCTCTCTCTCTCCACAAACACCCACACACACACACGCACACAGAGAGTCATAAGATGTATACACTGTACTTGCTTGCACGCAGCATTTCGCGCGCGCACACACACACAACACACACACCACACACACACACACACACACACACACACACACACACCCCACCACCCCACACACATACCACACACCACACACACACACACACACATTTGTGTTCATAGGCAAGTGCCCCAAACAACAATATGGTAGTATGTAATATGACGAAACACAGCTTTCCCCTCTATCCACCCATCATTTTTTATAGTAGTCTGCTTCTCCTTCTTCATTGTTTCCTCCTGCTTAAATCATCATTCATCATCATCTCATCATCTCATCATCATCATCATCATTTTCTTCTTCTTCTTCTTTTTCTTCTTCTTCTTTTTTCTTCTTCTTCTCCATCATCATCATCATCATTCATCATCATAATCATCATCATCATCATCATCATCATCATCTCTTCTTCTTCTTCTTCTTCTTCTTCTTTTCTTCTTCTTTTTTTCTTCTTCTTCTTCTCTTCTTTCTTCTCCATCATCATAATCTTCATTATCATCATATCATCATAATCTACCCTTCATCATCATCATCTCATCATCATCATCATCATCATCATCATCATCATCATCATCTTCTTCTTCTTCTTCCTCCTCCTCCTTCTCTTCTTCTTCTTCTTCTTCTTTTTCTTCTTCTTTTCTTCTTCTTCTTCTTCTTCTTCTTCGTCTTCTTCTCATTGTTATAATTCCTATTATTATCAGGCTTCAGTTGCATGAGAATCATGGAGCACCTCTTCATTTTTTCCTTTTATTTTTACTTCTTTTTTCTTCAGAGCTTTGCACGAATCTCTTCATTGGCCAAACGAAAAATAAAATTCGTGTCCTTCTCCCACTCTTACCTTCTTCTTCTCGGGTCCCCTTTTTTCCCCTATTCAAGTATGTATCAACCACACACACACACCCCACCACACACACACACACACACAAAACACACACACACACACACACACACACACACACACAAGTGTTTATCTATGCATATATCTATATGTCTTACATATCCAAAATCTATCTATCTATCTATCTGTCTATCGATCTCTCTCTTCTCTCTCTCTCTCTCTCTCTCTCTCTCTCTCTCTCTCTCTATATATATATATATATATATATATATTATATATATTTATATATATATATTATACTACCCGGTGTACCGGCTTCACTCGGGTATATCTGTACAATGATTTTTCTGGCACCCCTCTCTCTACACTTAAAAGACAATACAATAAAATTCAGCTTGGGTTTGTTTCGTTTTTCCCATGCTGAACCAATTTGCCCCAGCCTCCTCCTATCTACTTCCCCCAAATTTTTCTTCGGATGCCCACTCCCTTCTTGCCTCTCAATCTGTTTTCCCTCACGAATTGTTTTCGTAATACGATGCACAGTCCATAGAGGGTTGCCTGTACTTTGTGAACTTACCGATGCATTTTCAATTCCCTTGATGAAGTGCCCCAAAATGACAACTCTGTGGGGGCCCCGCCATAACCTAGTGGATAAGGCGCTGGACTCATGACCCAAAAGGGTCGGGGTTTTCCCAATCCCGGCTTGTCTTGGAAATTTTAACGTGGAAATTT
>JAFLJL010002449.1:0-26910 GCA_018398815.1 Conus ventricosus | reverse complement strand
CGATCCAGAGCCTACTCAAACTGACGAATAGTCGGCATTCCCACTACATATCTCACTTCATGCTCGAGTTGTCGTTGAATAAAAGATTATTGTGTTTGTCAAAGTCATCAGCAGAGCTGTCAGTGTGTAAATACTTGATGGTCGCTGGTCGCTTCGACAACGAAGGTTGCGCCGCCATCTTTGCAAGCGAGACATCGAATGCTGGTGGTCACCAGTCAGTGATAAGAATAAATGGGCTTTCCCCTCACGTGTGGTCATTTACATATTATTTTAAGACTACAGACATATAAGGCTTTCTACGCAAACTCTATTTGAGTCCGTTGATAGAAATAGTAACGAATGAAAACTCAAGAAAAATGCATGACGTCAGGGGACTGCCCATAGGCACATGGAAAGCACTTTTATTTCCGCGTCAGCTGACTGACTAAAGGCGCTCAACGGGTTAAAAAAAAAACACTGCTACTTGAATAATTTGCAACCACCATTAAAAAGCATGAAAAACAACAAAAATAGCATTCTGTATTTTTAAAAAACACAAATCCATTCTGTAGTAGTTTTACAGAGTACTACAAAAAATAGTTCTGTATGATGAATATACAGTACATGGCTAGCTGTCTTTTCATTTTAGGTTAGTCTAGTGGTGCTTAAGACTTGCGTGTAAGCACTTCTTAACCTGCGCACGGATTCAGAGGACATGTCCCTGACAGCCTCGACAGGTTCCCTGGGATCTGATTTGACCACCAGTAAACCTCTCCAGGGTAACATCTGAAAAGGGAGGCCCGCTGGCTAGTCCTGTTCTTCTTGACACATGAGAAGACACGCTCACAGTGAGCGTGCCATGAGGAATAGTCAAGATACCTCTCATCACAAGAGACAATTCTGACAGAAGCCCTTCATCCAGTTCCCCAATCTTCTTCCATGTGGAATCAATCCCTCAGCATCCCCTTCAGTCACACATTGCCTTATATCAGTACACTGATATGTGATGAACTGTTCAATGACTGTGTCAGCTGTGACACCCCCAGGCAGCAGACATGGATATCTCTGCAGGAAAAAACTTCAGGCTTGTCAGCTTTGACTCTGTTTGTAGGCCAACATCAGCCACCTCAGCATGGAGAAGCAAAGGATCGTTCACTGGAACCCTCCGGGGGTTGCAACCTTGCCGTGGTTGGAGGGCTTGCGTGGTCCTGTGATCCCTTAGGCTTTGCTGGCGGGGGCATCAATACTTAGAGATAGGCTGGTTTTTTTCCAATTGCTTCTAGGCCTGAGAAGTCAAGATGCTGTCTGGCCTAAGAGTAACGTGGTAAGGAGTTGATGCCCCTGGTAGGGCTTCCCATGTCAGATAGGCTAAGGGTGAGGATCCTGACTAAGAGTAACCCGCCTTTCTCCTTTTCTTGTTTTCTGCTTTATTTGGCCCTTTTCTATCTTCGTCTCCCCTTCAAGTCTTCTTTTCCACACTCCTTTTCTCTCTGTGGTCTCCTTAAGATCCGCCATGTTTGCGTGCGGTGCGACCTGTGTCGGAGGGGAATGAGATCCTGGTGATTGAGAGGGCCAGCGCTCTCAACACATCACTTTGGCTCGGACCTCTCCTAGACAGGAAGTACACTTTGGCCCGGGTGTACTATCGGCTCCCCTTCTTGGGGCTGGGTCAAGACAGACAGTTCCCTACTGGGCCAAGTTAACCCTGCAGTGCTCAGCTCTCTGTCCCCGGGAGTTGAGCATGATCAGGGGGGATAGGGTTGGTAGTTTCTGTTTGTCGTATATCTCTCCGAAGCCTGGAATGGGGTCAAGACATTGGTTTTCTTGGCCCTGGCCCCTTAGTTGGACTCCAAGGTGGGTGGGTAAGGGAGAGATGAAACATACTAAACTAAACATGGCTTTATCAAAAAACATCCCCCCAAAAAGACCTCCGGGGGGTTACGACCTTGTCGTGGTCGGAGGGTTTGCGTGGTCCAGTGATCCTTAGGCTTTGCTGGCGGGGGCATCAATACTTGCAGATAGGCTGTTTTTTTCACACTGCTTCTAGGCCTGAGAGGTGCAGATGCTGTTTGGCCTAAGCGTAACGTGGTACGGAGTTGATGCCCTGGTAGGGCTTCCATGTCAGATAGGCTAAGGGTGAGGATCCTGACTAAGAGTAACCGCCTTTCTCCTTTTCTTGTTTTCTGCCTCCCTTATTTGGCCCTTTTCTATCTTCGTCTCCCTTCAAGTCTTCTTTTCCACACTCCTTTTCTCTCTGTGGTCTCCTTAAGATCCGCCGCGTTTGCCGTGCGGTGCAACCTGTGTCGGAGGGGAATGAGATCCTGGTGATTCCCTCGGGGGGTTGCGACCTTGTCGTGGTCGGAGGGTTTGCGTGGTCCAGTGATCCCTTAGGCTTTGCTGGCGGGGGCATCAATACTTGGCGATAGGCTGTTTTTTTTCACACTGCTTCTAGGCCTGAGAGGTGCAGATGCTGTTTGGCCTAAGCGTAACGTGGTAAGGAGTTGATGCCCTGGTAGGGCTTCCCATGTCAGATAGGCTAAGGGTGAGGATCCTGACTAAGAGTAACCCACCTTTCTCCTTTTCTTGTTTTCTCCCTCCCTTATTTGGCCTTTTCTATCTTCGTCCCCCCTTCAAGTCTTCTTTTCCACACCCCTTTTTTCTCTCTGTGGTCTCCTTAAGATCCGCCGCGTTTGCCGTGCGGTGCGACCTGTGTCGGAGGGGAATGGATCCTGGTGATTGAGAGGGCCAGCGCTCTAAACACATCATTTGGCTCGGCCTCTCTAGACAGGGAGTACACTTTGGCCCGGGTGTACTAATTTCGGCTCCCTTTTTGGGGCTGGGTCAAGACGGCATTTCCCCCTACGGGCCCAAAGGGTTAACCCTCCCGTGCTCAGCTCTCTGTCCCGGGAGTTGGAGCATGATCAGGGGGGATAGGGTTGGTGTTTCTTTTTTGTCGTATATCTCTCCCGAAGCCTGGAAGGGGTCAAGACATTGGTTTTTTGGGGCCCGGGCCCCCTTATTTTGGACTCCAAAGGTGGGTGGGTAAGGGAGAGATGAAATTAAAATAAAATACATCATGGCTTTTTCAAAAACAATCCCCCAAAAAAGAGGAAGGCTGCATCCCCTATTTCAGGGAATTTTGATTCAGATAGTGTTCCGATATGGAGGTACGACAGAGGACGGATTCTGGGCTTCCTGGCTCGTGATGGAAGGGACGGAGCAGGAAAGACCCTTTTCAGCTCTGAGCCCTTTCGCCATACAGAAGGGCTTTCAAGTTTTTAGCAGGGACCTCGGTCCATCAAGAGGTTGAGGAATGGTTCTTTTCTTATTCAGTGAAAATCACCAAAACAATCTGAAAGCTGCTGAAGGCAAAGAAACTTGTGGACAGGGAGATAGGGTAACTCCCACAAAATTTTGAACTCATCAAAAGGCTTTGATTCGCGGAGGGATTTTTGGTGTATCAGAGGCAGAATTAAAGACGGAGCTGGCACCCCAGGGTGTGACGGAGGTGCGCAGGGTGACAGTAAAGGAAAGGTTCAGAGAGAGTGGCCACCAACACCCTCTTTCTGACCTTCTGCACCCTGTGCTCCCTCCGGTCATCAAAGTTGGTTACTTGAATGTTCATGTTCGTTATATGTTCCGTCCCCGTTGAGGTGCTTCAGGTGCCAGAAGTTTGGCCATGTCGGGGGACCGCTGTTCGGGCAAGAGGTTGCGGGTGTTTGCTGCAAGGAAACCCCATGATGGGCCGTGTCAAGATCGGACATTGTGCTAACTGCGGTGGCAACCATCCTCTCTTCACGAAAACTGCCCTCTTTGGATTCAGGAATCCGCTATTCAAAGAATTCAAAACTGAAAAGAAAAATTTCCTTTTTTGAGGCCGCAAGCAGGTTGTGGGCAGTCAGACGCCGACAGCTTCTTCGTATGTTCGGCCGTAAAGAAGTTCCCACAGTTCCAACTCGGTCAGTCTGCTGTCAGACTGATAACTTTACATTTTCAAAGGGACATTGCAAGGAAAAACTGTCAGCTCTGGTGGAAGCAGGTCCACCCCCTCTCAACCCAAAGTGAGTGCCCCTGGTGGGGGCCCCAAAAACCCGCCACCCCTCAGATGCCCAGCAGTCTAAAAACATTGCTGCTGGGCAGATTAAAACCCAGCCCCCACGACCTCGAACTCCTCTGTCCAGTGCCCGTGCGGGAAAGGGAGTTCAACCAGTGGGGAGATGGTGGAGATAAAGAAGAAAACCTCCACGTCCCCCAACCCAGACCTACTTCACCTGGTTGGCAAGTCTCCCAACAGGTCTGCAGATAGTCCAGTGAAATTAAGTAACAAATTTACAGCTTTAGCAGCAGATGTTGGGGGAGGAGATGCCCTGATCTCTCTCCTTTTCGCCCTCTGCACATGGTTTATACAATTTTCCCTTTGGGAAATATCCGTGGTCTAAATTCTAATTTCGAGGAGCTGCAGCTTCGGGTGTAATCTAGGGAAACCTTCTGTCGTGGCTCTTCAAGAACCCAAATTCAAAGCCAGAAGACCTTTTCTTTCTGGCTTTAATATTCTTTCAAAACCTCCCACAACCATCCACGTTGGGACTGTCGGGCGGGTGTTGCCCTTCTCCTTCACAAAACTTGTTGTATAGTCCGGTCGCTTGTCTACCTCCTTCAGGCGGTAGTGCGAGAGTCACTCTCCAAAAGACTGTCACAATCGGGTTTCTTTATTACCTCCATCTGTCCCGGTTTGTCGTCAGGACTTGTCGTCTTTTTAGGGGAACTTCCCGCCCTTTTTTTTGCTGTTGGGTGACTTTAACGGTCACAACCCTCTTTGGGGTAGTACCAGTTCGTCTTCCAGAGGTCTGCTGATTGAAGATGTCCTTTCAGACTTGGATTGGGTTGTCTGAATGACGGATCTGCAACTTCCCTCACTCTTCCATGGTCACTTTCGTGTTTAGATTTGTCGGTTTGTGACCCCTGCTGGCCCTGGACTATGAGTGGTCTGTCCATGACGATCTGCACGGAAGTGCCCAATTTCCCTGTCCTTCTAAAACCCTGTAATAACTGAACAGTCTCTGTTTCTAACATCTAAATTACAAGAAAGCAAACTGGGATCTATTCGCAACCACTATTTCTAAAGAATTCCAGGACACTGACTTTCTTCAGAGCCCGGACCCAGCTGAATCACTGACTAACTGTGATCAAGTGTGCTAAAGCTTGTATTCCAGTGTCTTCCGATAAACTACAATGCAAAACCCCCTGGTTTGATTCAGATGCCAACAAATTTCCAAAGTTCGAAACGGGTCAGCGTAGGTTATCCCAACGCCCTTGGGCCCCAACGCTCGAGCCATCAAAAACCGTGCAAAAATCTGACACACTTTTAAATCAGTAAACGTCGGTCCTGGGAAGCTTCTGCCCCAGGCTGACATCAAAAACTTCTAAGAAAAAATTTGTGGAACTTTCATTAGAAAATCAAAGGGAAGGGAACACCTGTCCCACTGTGAACCATCTAAAGTTTTCAGATTCTTAATAACAGAGAAGAAAGCAGTTGCTAATCTGCTTGCTTCAACCTTTTGAAAAGAATTCCTCCTCTTCAAATAAATCAGTCACTTTTGTCAAACACAAACCCCTAAAGAAAAATCTCCCTGCAACTTTTCACCCGACCACATGGAAGACTACAATCTTCCTTTTACATTAAACGAGCTGAAATTGCCTTACTCTCTTGCAGCGATTTCCTCTCCAGGTTAGATGACATAACATTATCAAACTATTTGAAACCCCTTCCCGCAAGAAGGTCTGAAATCCTGTTACAGGTATACAACCAGTGTGGACTACAGGTTGCTTTCCACCCTCTTGGCGGACACCCCTCATTTTTTCCCATCCCCAAACCTGGAAAGATCTTTCTAATCCATCTAACTCCCGGTCCAATAGCTTTGACCAGCTGTGTCTGTAACTGATGGAGAAAATGGTCAATGCTAGGTCATGTGGAAACTCGAAAACCGATGGCCTTTTGGCGAAAGAACGTGGGGTTTTCCCGCAAACATCGTAGTACATTTGGGCCATTTGATTCGTCTGGAATCTACACTTAGGAACGCTTTTTTAAACAGACAGCATGCAGTGGCAATTTTCTTTGATTGGAGAGGCTACGATACCACCTGGAAGTCGGGGATACTTCATGATCTCCACGATCTGGGTTTTCGAGGTATCTTCCTCTTTTTATTCAAAATTTTTTGGCAGAACGACAGTTTCAGGTCCGGGTTGGAAACCACTCTCTCTGATGTCCACGAGAGGAGTTGGGTGTTCCCCAGGGGAGCTTTACTGTCTCCTGCCCTCTTTAGTATTTAAAATCAACAACATTGTAAATTTCAGTTCAGCAGGGTTAGACTGCTCATTTTTTGTGGTGATTTTGCTGTCTACGAAAACTGGAAGCCTGTACCCGAGTGGTCCAGCGCAGGCTCCGCTTTGCGTAGATAAATCCATCGTGGGCGGATTGAAAACGGTTTCACCTTTTCTGCTACAAAACCCAGTGTATTCACTTCCTAATTTCCGTCAGTTTTTTCCAGATCCTGAACTTCACGTCGGGAAATCTCCCATTCCAGCTGTTTAAAGAGGCCAAATTTTGGGAGTCATTTTTGACAAAAATTAACTTTCTCAGCCATATTAAAAATCTCAAACTGTTGCCAAAAGGACTGAATTTATTCTGCGGGTCGTAGCACACACGATGGGGCGCTGATAAGAAAACTTTGTTGCACCTCTACAGAGCCCTGGTCCGTTCTAAACTGGACTACGGTTGTGCTGTGTACGGGCTCCGCAAGATCATCTTACCTCAAACTCTTGGACCTATCCACCATCAAGGGCTTCGTCTCTGTCTTGGAGCGTTCCGCACCACCCTGTGTACAGCCTGTACGCAAAAGAGGCAGGTGAACCTTCACTGTCCAATCGCAGGCTGAAACTGTCTTTGAATTATTACATCCGACTGTTTCAAAACCGCAGAATCCTGCCTATGACTGTGTTTTTGACCCTCCTTTCCCAAAGTAAGTTTGAAACAACCCGAAATGTTATTCCGCCGTTTGGGCTTCGTATGCAGCCTCACGTGCGGGAATGCAGGTATAGACCTGGGAGTAGTTTCCGATTTTTTCCAAGTTTCCGGATCAACCCCATGGACCTTTTTCACACCAGAGATTCGTTTTGATCTCGCAGCTTTCCGTAAGGAGTTACCAGCTCTCTGGCGTACAAGGCTTTGTATGCCGAGCTCTGTTCCAAATTCCACCCTATCAAAAAGTTTTCACTGACGGTTCCAAGTCTGAGGATGGAGTGGCCTGTGCAGCCTACTGCCCTGGGGCTCCTTCTCAGATATTGTTGGAACATATACATTCAGATGCTTCTGTCTATTCTGCTGAACTTACTGCTCTAGTACTGGCTTTGAAGATAATCTCCATTTTTTCGAGGAGGGACTTTTGGTTCTGTCGGATTCGCTGTCAGCTTTGGAGGCCATAGTGGCCGCAACCTTCAGCATCCAGAACTTTTATTTTTTTTGAACTTTTTAGCAAGTTGAAGGCGGACGGTTACAACTTACTCTTGCTTGGGTTCCTGGCCATGTTGGCATGGGCCCGGGGGAACGAAATGGTTGATGTTTAGCCAAGAAGCCACAAGGAGAAACTGTCCAACACTTATATCCCCTGCTCAGATGTGAAACCCAAAATTAACAAATTATGTGAGAAAACCTCTGGCAGGAGGATTGGAACACCCCAGACGGAATAACAAACTCTTTCAGATCCGCCCCAAACCTTAAAGATTTCCCTCCCATCTACGTCGGGTGGTCGTAAAGAAAAAAAAGGTTCTGTGCCGGCTGCACACCGGCCATTCGTATTTTCCCCCATTCTTCCCTTTTAAAGAGTGAGGAAGCCCCGGGGGTGCATTCATGTCATGCACCACTCACAATGAAACATGTTCTTTTGAGTGTTGGGACTTGCACGAGGGTGGGGCACAAACATTTTACAGCGGGAGTCCATGAAGATCCTGTTCAGGGATGGTCCCGCGGGACGTGACCCTTGGGTTTTTGAGAAAAATTTAAACATTTTTCATCTGATTTGAGATTTTACGGAAGAAGGTTTTTAACAAAGTTTTGGTTCGTTTGTAGACGATGTCATTTAACGAGATGTGTGAAAGGTTTTTTTTTTTTTTTTTTTTTAAATGACTGGTGAGTTGATTTTAACGTGGTGACAGCCCTGATGTGGCCCTCTGCGGTCGGCGGGCTATAAGAACATTATCTTATCTTATCTTATCCTGGTGATTGAGAGGGCCAGCGCTCTCAACACATCACTTTGGCTCGGGACCTCTCCTAGACAGGGAGTACACTTTGGGCCCCGGGGTTTTGTACTAATCGGCTCCCTTTCTTGGGGTTGGGTCAAGACGGGCGTTCCCAGCTGGCCAAGTAAACCCCTGCAGTGCTCAGCTCTCTGTTCGGGAGTTTGACCCATGATCAGGGGGGGTTTAGGGTTGGTTGCTTCTGTTGTCGTATGTCTCTCCCGAAGCCGGGAAGGGGTCAAGACATTGGTTTCTTGGCCCTGGCCCCTTAGTTGGACTCCAAGGTGGGTGGGTAAGGGAGGGAAATGAAATATACTAAAATACACATGGCTTTTTCAAAACACACCCCCCCAAAAGAGGAAGGGCCAGCATCCCTATTTCAGGGGTTTTTCGATTCTGACGCGTTTTCGGATATGGAGATACGACAGAAGACAGGTTTTGGGTTTCCCTGGCTCGTTATGGAAGGAAGGGGAGAAAGGAAAGACCCTTTCAGCTTTGAGCCCATTTGTATCCAGAAGGGCTTTCAAGGTATAGCAGGTGACCTGATCCTCAAGGGTTGAGGAATGGTTCATTTCTTATTCAATGCAAGTCACCAAACAATCTGAACAGCTGAGAAGGCAAAAAAAGCTTGTGGATGGGAGATCAGGGTGACTCCCCATAAGCAATTAAATTCATCCAAAGGTGGTTTTGATGCAGAGATCTGGCGGGGTGTTTCAGAGGCGGAAATAAAAACGGAGCTGGGCCCCAGGGTGTGACGGAGGTGCGCAGGGTGACGGTAAAAAGAAGGGTTCAGAGAGAGTGGCCACCAACGCCCTCTTTCTGACCTTCTGCAACCCCTGTGCTGCCTCGGTCATCAAGGTTGGTTACCTAAATGTTCATGTTCAGCTCTATGTGCCGTCCCCATTGAGGTGTTCAGGTCCCAGGGTTTGGCCTTTGTCAGGGACCGCTGTTCTGGGCAGGAGGTGTGTGGTATTTGCTGCAGGCAACTCATGGATGGGCCGTGTCATGATCCGGCACATTGTGCTAACTGCGGTGGCGACCATCCCTCCTCTTCCCGAAACTGTCCCTTTGGATTCAAGAATTGCTATACAACGAGTTAAACGGAAAAGAAGATCTCATTTTTTGACCCCGGAAACAGGTTGTGGGCAGTCAGACCCCGACAGCTTCTTCCTATGCTTCGGCTGTCAAGAAAGCTCCCATAGTTCCTACTCGGTCAGTCTGCGCCGGGACTGACGAATTATGTTTTCGAAGACATTGCAAGTAAGATCTGTCAGTTCTGGTGGTAGCAAGTCCCCCACCTTCCAAACCAAAGGGTGACTCCCCCTGGTGGAGGCAAAAAATCCGCCCCCCCTCAGACTGCCCAGCAGTCTACAACATTTGCTGCTGGGCAGATTAAAAAACCAGCCCCCCTTTACCTCGAACTCCTCTGTCCAGTCCCCTTTGCGGGCAAGGGAGTTAAACCCTAGTGGGGGAGATGGTGGGTTGAGGAAGAAACCTCCACGTCTCCCAAACCCAGACTACTTCACCTGTTGGCAGTCCGCCAGCAGGTCTGCAGATAGTCCAGTGAAATTAAGCAACAATTTACAGCTTTAGCAGCAGATGTTGAGGAGGAGATGACCTGATCTCTCTCCTTTTCGCCCTCTGCACCATGGATAATACAATATTCCATTGGAATACCCGTGGTCAAAATTCCAACTTCGAGGAGCTGCAGCTTCTGTGTCAGTCTCTTAAAACTTCTGTCGTGGCTCTTCAAGAAACTCAATTCAAAGCCCGAAGACCTTTACTCTTTCTGGCCCTTTTAAATTCTTTCGAAACCTGCACAAACCATCCACGTTGGGGACTGTCGGGCGGGTGGTGCCCTTCTCCTACACAAAACTTTGTTGTATAGTCCTGTACTCTGTCTACCTCCCTTCAGGCTGTAGCTGCGAGAGTCACTCTCCACAAGACTGTAACAATCTGTTTCTTTATCTTCACTTCTGTCCCGGTTTGTCGTCAGGACCTTGTCAGTCTGATAGAGGAACTCCCTCGCCTTTTTTGCTGTTGGGTGACTTTAACGGTCACAACCCTCTTTGGGGTAGTACCGGTTCGTATCCAGAGGTTGTGATTGAGGATGTCCTTTCGGATTTGGATTTGTGTTGTCTGACGACGGATCTGCAACTTACCTCCATTCTTCCAGGTTCACTTTCGTGTTTAGATTTGTCGGGGTTTTTGATCCCTCGCTGGTCCTGGACTATGGGGTGGTTGTCATGACGATCTGCAAAGGAAGTGACCATTTCCTGTCTTCTACAACCTGTTTTAAAAACTGAACACGTCTCTGTCTCTCAGCATTTAAATTATAAGAAAGCAACTGGGATCATTTGCAGCCACTGTTTCTAAGGAGTTCCAGGACACTGATTTTTTTCAGAGTCCTGACCCCGCTGAATCACTGGGCTAACACTATGATTAAATGTGCTAAGACCTGTATTCCAGTGTCTTCCAATAAACTTCAAATGCCAAAAACACCCTGGTTCGATTTAGAATGCCAACAAATTTCCAAAGTTCGAAAACGGGCTCAGCGCAGGTTATACCAACGACCTTCGGGTCCCAACGCTCGAGCCCCCTCAAAAACTCCGTGCTAAATCTAGACACACTTTTAAAAAACAGTAAACGTCGGTCCTGGAGAAGCTTCTGCTCCCGGCTGACATCAAAAACTTCTAAGAAAAAAGTGTGGAAAAATCATTAAGAAATCAAAGGGAAGAACACCTGTCCACTGTGAACCTTCAAGTTTTCAGATTCTTTAATAACAGAGAAGAAAGCAGTTGCTATCTGCTTGCTTCAACCATTGAAAGAATTCCCCCTTTTTCTAATAAATTTAGTCACTTTTTTTCAAACAGAAAGCCCTAAAAGAAAAATCTCCCCGCAACTTTTCATCCGACAACATGGAAGACTACAATCTTCCTTTTACATTAAACGAGCTGAAATCTGCCTTACTCTCTTGCAGGATTCCTCTCCAGGTATAGATGACATACATTATCAACTATTGAAACATCTTCCGCAGAAGGTCTGAACATCTGTTACAGGTATACAACCCCGTGTGGACTACGGTTGCTTTCCACCCTCTTGGCGGGCAGCCCTCATTATTCCCATCCCCAAACCTGGAAAAGTCTTTCTAATCCATCTAATACCGTCCAATAGCTTTGACCAGCTTGTCTGTAAACGGGTGGAGAAAATGGTCAATGCTAGGCTTTATGTGGGGGGAAAATGGAAACCCATGGCCTTTTGGCGGAAAGAACAGTGTGGTTTCCGCAAACATCGTAGTACAGGTTGACCATTTGATTCGTCTGGAATCTACACTTAGGAACGCTTTTTTAAACAGACGCAGCAGTGGCAATTTTCTTTGACTTGGAGAAGGCCTACGATACCACCTGGAAGTCGGGGATACTTCATGGATCTCCACGATCTGGGTTTTCGAGGTCATCTTCCTCTTTTTATTCAAAATTTTTTGGCAGAACGACAGTTTCGGTCCGGGTTGGCACCATCTCTTGTTTTCCCCGAGCAGGAGTTGGGTGTTCCCCCGGGGAGCATACTGTCTCCTGCTCTTTAGTATTAAAATCAAAAAACATTTTGAAATCAGTTCGCAGGGTTCAGATGCTCATTGTTTTGTGGATGATTTTGCTGTCCGCAACTGGAAGCCTGTACCCGGAGTGTCCAGCGCAGGCTCCAGCTTTGCGTAGATAAAATCCATCGATGGGCGGAATGGGAAAAAAGGGTTTCCCTTTTTGCTCAAAAACCCAATGTATTCACTTCCATAACTTCCGTCAGTTTTTTCAGATCCGGAACTTCAAGTAGGGAAATCTCCCATTCCAGCTGTTAAGAGGCAAATTTCTGGGGAGTCATTTTTGACCAAAACTTAACTTTCTCAGCCATATTAAAAACCTCAAAACTGCTTGCCAAAAGGCACTGAATATTCTGCGGGTGTAGCCACACCCACTGGGGCGCTGATAAGAAAACTTTGTTGCACCTTACAGGCCCTGGTCCGTTCTAACTGGACTACGGTTGTGCTGTGTTCGGCTCCGCAAGATCATCTTACCTCAAACTCTTTGGACCCTATCCCCATCAAGGGCTTCGTCTCTGTCTTGGAGCGTTCCGCACCCCCTGTGTACAGCCTGTACGCAGAGGCAGGTGAACCCTTTACGTCCATCGCAGGCTGAACTGTCTTTGAAAATTTTTATATAGACTGTTCTCGAACCACAGATCCTGCCCATGACTGTGTTTTTGGACCTCGTTCCAAAGTAAGTTTGAAAAATAACCCGAAATGTATTCCGCCGTTTGGGCTTCGTATGCAGCCTCACGTGCGGAATGCAGGTATAGACCTGGGAGTAGTTTTCCCATTTTTCCAAGTTTCGGATTCAACCTCCATGGACCTTTTTCACACCAGAGATTCGTTTTGATCTCGCGCTTTCCGTAAGGAGTCTACAGCTCTCTGGCGTACAAGGCTTTGTATGCCGAGCTCTGTTTTCCCAAAATTCCCATCCTATCAAAAAATTTTCACTGACGGTTCCAAGTCTGAGGATGGAGTGGCCTGTGCAGCCTACTGCCCTGGGGCTCCTTCTCAGATATTGTTGGAACATATACATTCAGATGCTTCTGTCTATTCTGCTGAACTTGCTGCTCTAGTACTGGCTTTGAAGTAATCTCCATTCTTCGAGGAGGATTTTGGTTCTGTCGGATTCGCTGTCAGCTTTGGGGGGCCATAGCTGGCCGCAACCCTTTAGCACCAGAACTTTTATTTTTTTTTGAACTTTTTAGCAAGTTGAAGGCGGGACGGTTACAACATTACTTTGCTTGGGTTCCTGGCCATGTTGGCATCGGCGGGGGGGGGAAAGAAATGGTTTTATCGTTTAGCCAAGAACGCCCAAGAGAGAAACTGTCCAACACTTATATCCCCCGTCAGATGTGAAACCCAAAATTAACGATTATGTGAGAGACCTCTGGCAGGAGGATTGGAACACACAGACGAATAACAAACTCTTTCAGATCCGTCCAAACCTTAAAGACTTCCTCCCATCTACGTCGGGTGGTCGTAAAGAGGAAACGGTTCTGTGCCGGTGCACACCGGCCATTCGTATTTTACCCATTTTTTACCTTTTAAAAAGTGAAGAAGCTCCGTGGTGCATTCCATGTATGCACCACTCACAATGAAACATGTTCTTTTTGAGTGTTGGGACTTGCACGATGTGAGACACAAACATTTTACAGCGGGAAGTCCATGAAGATCCTGTTCAGGGATGTCCCGCCTGCGTGATCCCTTGGGTTTTTGAGAGAAATTAAATTTTTCATCTGATTTGAGATTTTACGGAAAGAAGGATTTTTAACAAAGTTTCTGGTGCGTTTGTAGACGATGTCATTTAACGAGATGTTTTGAAAGTTTTTTTTTTTTTTTTTTTTTTTTTTTTTTTTTTTTTTTTTTTAAATGATGGTGAGTTGATTTTAACGTGGTGACAGCCTTGATGTGGCCCTCTGCGGTCGGCTGGGCTATAAGCAACATTTAAACTTATTTATCCCCAAAAGAAGAGAAAAGCAGCATCCCTGTTTCAGGAGATCTTTATTCTGCCCGCGATTCAGATACTGAGGACGCAGAAGACAGGTTTCTGGGCTTCCGGCTCGTGATGGAAGGGACGGAGCAGGACAGCCCTTCAGCTCTGAGCCCTTTTTGCTATCCCAAAAGGGCTTTTTAAGGTATAGCAGGTGACCCTCGGTCATCAAGAGGTTGAGAAATGGCTGTTTCTCATTCAATGCAAATCACAAAAACAATCTGAACAGTGTGTGAAGGCAACTAAACTAGTGGACAGGGAGTCAGGGTAACTCCCCAAAACAGTTAAATTCATCGAAAGGCGTGATTGCTGCGGGATTTTCAGGAGTCTCAGAGGCAGAAATCAAAACGGAAACTGGCATCCAGGGTGTGAGGAGGTGCGCAGGGTGACTGTCAAGAAGGGTGCGGAAAAGAGTGGGCCCCCAACACCCTCTTTCTGACCTTCTGTAACTCTGTGCTGCTCCGGTCATCAAAGTTGGCTACCTGAATGTCCGGGTTCAGTTATATGTTCCATCCCCGTTGAGGTGCTTCAGGTGCCAGAAGTTTGGCCATGTCAGGGGCCGCTGTTAGGGCAAGAGGTATGGGTGTTTGCTGCAAGGCAACCATGATGGGCCGTGTCAAGATCCGGCACATTGTGCAAATCGGGGTGGCGACCATCCCTCCTCTTCAAGAAACTGTCCTCTTTGGATTCAGGAATCCGCAATTCAAAGAATAAAAACTGAAAGAAAATTTCCTTTTTTGAGGCCCCCAAGCAGGTTGTGGGCAGTCAGACGCGACAGCCTTTCCTTGCTTCGGCTGTAAGGAAAGTTCCCCCAGTTTCCATCGTCAGTCTGCTGTCAGACTGATGACTTTACGTTTTCAAAGACCTGCAAGTACGAACTGTCAAACTTGGTGGAAGCAGGTCCACCACCTCTCAACCCAAAATGACTGCCCTGGTGGAGGCAAAAAATCCGCCACCCCCCAGACTGCCGCAGTCTACAAATCTGCTGCTGGGCAGATTAAAAAACCAGCACTCCCCTCGAACTCCTCTGTCCAGTGCCCCTGGGGCAAGGGAGTTTACCCCGTGTGGAGATGGTGGAGATGGGAAGAAACCTCCACCCTTTTTCCAATTTCCCGACCACCTTCACCTGTTGGCAAATCTGCCAGCAGGCCTGTAGACCCAAATACTCCGTGAAATAATAAAAAAATTCACTCCTTGGCAGCGGACGTTGAGGAGGAGATGACGTGATCTCTCTCCTTTTCACCCACTGCACCATGGATAGTAACATATTCATTGGAATATCCCTGGACTAAATTCCCAAATTCGAGGAGCTGCAGCTTTTGTGTGATCTATAAACCTTCCGTCGTGGTCTTCAGGAAACTCAAATTCAAAACCAGAAGCCTTTACTCTTTCTGGCTTTAATTTCTTTCAAAACTGCACAACCATCCGTTGGGACTGGGCGGGCGTGTTGCCTTCTCCTACACAAAACTTTGTTGTATAGTCCTGTCGCACTGTCTACCTCCCTTCAGGCTGTAGCTGCGAGGGGTCACTCTC
This sequence comes from Conus ventricosus, assembly GCA_018398815.1. NCBI lineage: Eukaryota > Metazoa > Mollusca > Gastropoda > Neogastropoda > Conidae > Conus > Conus ventricosus. The sequence continues at coordinate 11,533 of JAFLJL010002449.1, read as the reverse complement.
CACAAGACTGTGACAATCTGTTCCCTTTATCTCCCACCTTCTGTCCCGGTTTGTCGTCAGGACCCTTTTCAGTTGATAGGAGAAAATTCTCGACCTTTTTTGCTGTTTGGGTGACTTTAACGGTCACAATCCTCTTTGGGGGTTGTGCAGTTTCATCATCCAGAGGTCTGCTAATTGAGGATGTCCTTTGGATTTAGGGTTTATGTTGTCTGAACGACGGATCTGCACTTACCTCACTCTTCCCCAGGTTCACTTTCGTGTTTAGATTTGTTGGTTTTGTGACCCTCGTGGTCCTGGACTATGAGTGGTCTGTCCCTGACGATCTGCACGGAAGTGACCATTTCCCTGTCCTTCTACAACCGTCATAACTGAAACAGTCTCTGTCTCTCAACATCTAAATTACAAGAAAGCGAACTGGGATCTATTTGCAGCACTATTTCTAAAGAATTCCAGGACATGATTTTCTTTAGAGTCCGGACCAGCTGAATCTCTGACTAACACTGTTATCAAATGTGCTAAGCCTGTATTCCAGTGTCTTCTGTTAAACTTCAAATGCCAAAAAACACCCTGGTTCGATTCAGAATGCCCAAAAAATTTCCAAAGTTCGAAAACGGGATCAGCGTAGGTATACCCAAAGACCTTCGGGTCCCCAAAGCTGAGCCATCAGAAACTCTGTGCCAAATCGAGACACACTTTTAAAATCAGTAAACGTTTGGTCTGGGGAAGAAAGTTTCTGCTCCAGGTGACATCAAAAACTTCCAAGGGAAAAAAAAGTGGAAATCATTAAGAAATTTAAAGGGAAAGAAACCCTGTCCCACTGTGAACCATTCAAGTTTTCGGATTCTTTTTTAACAGAGAAGAAAGCAGTTGCTAATCTGCTTGCTTCAACCATTGAAAAGAATTCCTGCTTTCTAATAAATCGCCACTTTTGTCAAAAACCAAAGCCCTAAAAGAAAATCACCCTTTCCAACTTTTCGTCCGACAACATGGAAGACTATAAACTTCCTTTCACGTTAAACGAGCTGAAATTGCCTTACTTTCTTGCAACGATTCCTCCAGGTCTAGATGAAATCCATATCAACTCTTGAAACATCTTCCGCAAATGGTCTGACATCTGCTACAGGTGTACAACCATGTGTGGACTACTGTTTCTTTCCACCTTTTGGGGGGGAAAGCCCTCATTATTCCAATTCCCAAACTGGAAAAGATCTTTCTAACCCATAAAAATACCGTCCCATGCTTTGACCAGCTGTGTTTGTAAATTGATGGAAAATGGTCAATGCTAGGTCTGTGGAAAAATCGAAAACGATGGCCCTTTTTGGGGAAAGAAACAGTGTGGGTTTTCCCCAAACATCGGTCTGCAGTTGACCATTTGATTCGTCTGGAAATTTCTCTTCCCGGGAAAGCTTTTTTGAACAGGCAGCATGCAGTGGCAATTTTCTTTGACTTGGAGAAGGCCTACGATACCCTGGAGTCGGGGATACTTATGATCTCCACGATCTGGGTTTTCGAGGTATCTTCTCTTTTCATTCAAAATTTTTTGGCGGAACGACGGTTTCAGGGTCCGGGTTGGCACTACTTTCTGAAGTCCACGAGGAGGAGTTGGGTGTTCCACAGGGGAGCATTACTGTCTCCTGCCTCTTTAGTATTAAAAACAACAACATTGTGAATCAGTTCAGCAGGGTTCAGACTGCTCATTGTTTGTGGATGATTTTGCTGTTACGCAACTGGAAGCCTGTACCCGAGTGTCCAGCGCAGGCTCCAGCTTTGCGTGATAAAATCCATCGGTGGGCAGATGAAAAACGGTTTCACCTTTTTTCCGACAAAGACGCAGTGTATTCACTTCATAATTTCCGTCAGTTTTTTCCAGATCCTGAACTTCAAGTAGGGAAAATCTCCCATTCAGCTGTTAAAGAGGCCAAATTTCTGGGGTCATTTTTGACCAAAAACTTAACTTTCTCAGCCATATTAAAAAACCTCAAAACTGCTTGCCAGAAGGCATGATATTCTTTGGGGGGGTAGCACACACGACTGGGGCGTGATAAGAAAATTTTTTTTGAACCCCTACAGAGCCCTGGTCCGTTCCAAAATGGACTCGGTTGTGCTGTGTACGGCTCGAAGATCATCTTACCTCAAACTCTTGGGACCCTATCACCTCAAGGGCTTCGTCCTGTCTTGGAAACGTTTCCCCACCCCTGTGTACAGCCTGTACGCAGAGGCGGGTGAACCCTTTACTGTCCAGATAAGATAAGATAATGTTTCTTATAGCCCAGCCCACCGCAAGGGGCCATTTTGAATTATTATATCCAACTGTTCTCCGAACTGCAGATCCTGCCTATGATGTGTCTTTGGGCCCTCCATTCCAAAGTAAGTTTGAAAACAACCCGAAATGTATTCCCCCGTTTGGTCTTCGTATGCGGCCTCACGTGCGGAATGCAGGTCTAGACTAGGAGTTGTGTGCAAATTTTCCAAATTTCCGGATCAACCTCCGTGGACCTTTTTCACACCAGAGATTCGTTTCGAAACTTTCAGCTTTTCGTAAAGAATCTACCAGCTCTCTGGCGTACAAGGGTTGTATGCTGAGCTCTGTTCGAAATTCCATCTTCAAAAAGTTTTCACTGACGGGTTTAAGTCTGAAGATGGAGTGGCCTGTGCAGCCTACTGCCCTGGGGTCCTTCTCAGATACTGTTGGAACATACCTTCCCATGCTTCTGTTAAATTGTGAATTACTGCTCTGGTATGGCTTTGAAGATAATTTCACATTCTTCGAAGAGGGATTTTCAGGTTCTGTCGGATTCGCTGTCAGCTTTTGGAGGCCCTAGTGGCCGCAACCTTCAGCATCCAGAACTTTTAATTTTTTTTGAACTTTTTAGCAAGTTGAAGGCGGACGGTTACAACATTTACTCTTGCTTGGGTTCCTGGTCATGTTGGCATCGGCAGGAAACGAAATGGTTGATGTTTAGCCAGAAGCCAAGAGGAAAAAAATGTCCAACATTTATATCCCCTGCTAGATGTGAAAACCGAAAATTAACGATTATGTGAGAGACCTTGGCAGGAGGATTGGAACACCAGCGAATAACAAACTCTTTCAGATCCGTCAAACCTTAAGGAGTTCCTCCCATCTAGTCGGGAGGTCGTAAAGAGGGAAAAGGTTCTGTGCGGCTGCACACGGCATTCGTATTTTACCCCTTCTTACCTTTTAAAGAGTGGGAAGAAGCTCCGTGGTGCATTCCATGTCATGCGCCACTCAAAGTGAAACATGTTCTTTTAGAGTGTTGGGACTTGCACGATGTGAGACACAAACATTTTACGGCGGAGTCCATGAAGATCCTGTTCAGGGATGTCCCGCCTGACGTGATCCTTGAGTTTTTGAGAGAGATTAACATTTTTCATCTGATTTAAGATTTTACGGCAGAAAGATTTTTAACAAAGTTTCTGGTGCGTTTGTAGACGAGGTCATTTAACGAGATGTGTGAAAGTTGGGTTTTTTTTTTTTTTTTTTTTTAAATGACTGGTGAGTTGATTTTAACGTGGTGACAGCCCTGATATGGCCCTTTGCGGTCGGCTGGGCTATAAGCAACATTATCTTATCTTATCTTGGCCCACTGCAGGCGTTGCTGACGGTGTCTACGGGTGAGGACTGGGCCAACATGAGGGCGTCTTGCATTGAGCCCTGATTCTTGCAATCGACGTCGAACGGTTTGTCCAGACACTGGACCCCGTCAACCAACCACCTGGCGACATGTTTCTGCTGCTGTAAGGAATCGATTACAAAGATGAAGCTGTCGAATGTATCGATCCTGCGCTGGTGTGGTAACACGAGGTTGGCCCGTTCGGCGCCGATCAGTGGTGGAACCAGTTGCTGCCAAACGTTGTGATAGCCTTAAAATTGTAGAGTGACTGCAGTTCAGTTGTCTGGCTGTCTCTCTCGATGACATGCCGACCATTAACATTCCAATGGCTCGCTCGCGTTCTTGCATAGACAGTCGCGGCATTGTTTTCGGACCACTTCGCCTGGTCGAATGACAACTGATACCGTTTTCCAGTCGGCATGACTTCAAACTCACCATTTGAGACAAAGAAACAGATGAGCTACGTTCAGTCTCGGCCCCAGTGGCAAAAAAAGTGTTTTGGGCGAGTTGCACGTGGGCGTCACACGAACGTTGGCAAGCGCGGAGAAACCGAGGCAGTGTGAATCTGTGTCCCTTAAAAATTGTGTTAATATACCAAATCCAAATACACATTTTTTCCAAATGGGAAATCGGCAAATCAAAACGGTGCGTTTTTAATGTTGTTCAGTATATTATCTAGTCAGAGGAAAGTTTACTGATCTTTGGACCTTTTTGCAAAGAATGGCCTGATGTCCACACTTTGGCCTTTTCGCTTCTTCCCCGTTGCCTTCTCTGATGTAGGCTGTGCTGCAGTCAGCCTTTCAGCATCTTCTGTGCCTCTTGGAAGACAGACAACAAAGTGATTGGGCCTCCATGTGGCTTCTGGAAGATCCTTTCCATTGACTCGAGTCCAGAGAATGGCTGGTAAAGATACCTGTTTTGGACTAGAAGCACACTGGTCTTGTTCCCTGGGTTGCAACGTTTTGTGCAAGTCTCTTCGCACAGATTGACCTCCAAACTCTGGGTACAATGACTGCACCCTTGTCTTCAAAATGGATGCAACAGCATGCATCTGTCAAATACCCATGTAGGATCCTGGAACAGTGGCCTTACAAACTTCAGCCTCAAATATGCATCTGATGGCACTGGGAGTGAGAACTTCCAAGTTGAAGTGTTCCGAGTAGCTTGCATAAGTCTTTGTCAGATCCTGGGACCGATCAGATTCACTGCAAGTTGCACTTGTCATGGGCACAGCACCCTCCAGATTTTTGCTATCAAGGTAGAAGTCTCTATTTGCTGCTAATTCTACAACAATCCTTGCCCTCATCTCCTCATAGAAGTCTTGGGAGCCAAAAGCAAGCAGGGAACAACAGCGTGGCAAACAATTCCCATCTCCATAGACTCTGATAGGAGTAAGGTGAAGACTATCTTCTGGAATCAGTTCTACTGCTTTTGTGTCAGGCAGGTAGTGTTTCACATCCATGTCATGCAGACAGACTTCATAGTTCTTCATTGGATGCTCTGCTTTTTTGGCTAAAATTTGAAGATCAGAAAAGGAGGATTTTGCTGCTGTCTCCAGTTTCTGCGAGAGTCTATGAAAGAAAGTCTTTCGACTGCTGCTGTTGGTGCTCTGACCCTCAGTTTTGCTCTTCGTAGACCCACCAGATGTGGAAGGTTCATTTGGGCCGATGTTTTGCTTTTGCCCTGTCTTTGATCCAGAAGCAACAAGTTGTTCTCTTTTCTGGTCTTGATTTCCATTTTTCTTTTCCAGTTTTGTTTGACAGATGTTGAAACATCTTCCGCAAGAAGGTCTGAACATACTGCTACAGGTATACAACCATGTGTGGACTACAGGTTTCTTTCCACCCTCTTGGCGGAAAGCCCTCATTATTCCAATTCCCAAACCTGGAAAAGATCTTTCTAACCCATCAACCCTCCGGGGGTTGCGACCTTGTCGTGGTCGGAGGGCTTGCGCGGTCCAGTGATCCTTAGGCTTTGCTGGCGGGGGCATCAATACTTGGCTATAGGCTGGTTTTTTTCAAACTGCTTCTAGGCCTGAGAGGTGAAGATGCCGTCTGGCCTAAGCGTAACGTGGTGCTCCTGGTAGGGCTTCCCATGTCAGATAGGCTAAGGGTGAGGATCCTGACTAAGAGTAACCCGCCTTTCTCCTTTTCTTGTTTTCTGTCTCTCTTATTTGGCCCTTTTCTATCTTCGTCTCCCCTTCAAGTCTTCTTTTCTACACTCCTTTTCTCTCTGTTGTCTCCTTAAGATCCGCCACGTTTGCCGTGCGGTGCGACCTGTGTCGGAGGGGAATGAGATCCTGGTGATTGAGAGGGCCAGCGCTCTCAACACATCACTTTGGCTCGGACCTCTCCTAGACAGGAAGTACACTTTGGCCCGGGTGTACTAATCGGCTCCCCTTCTTGGGGCTGGGTCAAGACAGACAGTCCCCCTACTGGCCAAGTAAACCCCTGCAGTGCTCAGCTCTCTGTTCCCGGGAGTTGAGCATGATCAGGGGGGATAGGGTTGGTGGCTTCTGTTTGTCGTATGTCTCTCCCGAAGCCTGGAAGGGGTCAAGACATTGGTTTCTTGGCCCTGGCCCCTTAGTTGGACTCCAAGGTGGGTGGGTAAGGGAGGGATGAAACACAATACACTAAATATGGCTTTTTCTAAAAACTTCCCCCCCAAAAAGAAGAGGAAGGCTGCATCCCCTATTTCAGGAATTTTGATTCAGATAGCGATTCGGATACGGAGGTACGACAGAGGACAGGATTCTGGGCTTCCTGGCTTGTGATGGAAGGGACGGAGCAGGAAAGACCCCTTTCAGCTCTGAGCCCTTTCGCCATACAGAAGGGCTTTCAAGCTTTAGCAGGTGACCCTCGGTCCATCAAGAGGTTGAGAAATGGCTCGTTTCTCATTCAATGCAAATCGCAAAAACAATCTGAACAGCTGCTGAAGGCAACTAAACTAGTGGACAGGGAGATCAGGGTAACTCCCCACAAACAGTTAAATTCATCAAAAGGCGTGATTCGCTGCCGGGATTTATCAGGAGTCTCAGAGGCAGAAATCAAAACGGAGCTGGCATCCCAGGGTGTGACGGAGGTGCGCAGGGTGACTGTCAAGAAGGGTGCAGAAAGAGTGGCCACCAACACCCTCTTTCTGACCTTCTGTAACCCTGTGCTGCCTCCGGTCATCAAAGTTGGCTACCTGAATGTCCGGGTTCAGTTATATGTTCCATCCCCGTTGAGGTGCTTCAGGTGCCAGAAGTTTGGCCATGTCAGGGACCGCTGTTCAGGGCAAGAGGTATGCGGTGTTTGCTGCAAGGCAACCCATGATGGGCCGTGTCAAGATCCGGCACATTGTGCTAACTGCGGTGGTGACCATCCCTCCTCTTCAAGAAACTGTCCTCTTTGGATTCAGGAATCCGCAATTCAAAGAATTAAAACTGAAAAGAAAATTTCCTTTTTTGAGGCCCGCAAGCAGGTTGTGGGCAGTCAGACGCCGACAGCCTCTTCCTATGCTTCGGTTGTAAGGAAAGTTCCCACAGTTTCCACTCGATCAGTCTGCTGTCAGACCCCTCCGGGGGGTTGCGACCTTGTCGTGGTCGGAGGGCTTGCGCCGTCCAGTGATCCCTTAGGCTTTGCTGGCGGGGGCATCAATACTTGGCTATAAGCTGGTTTTTTCAAACTGCTTCTAGGCCTGAGAGGTGAAGATGCCGTCTGGCCTAAGCGTAACGTGGTAAGGAGTTGATGCCCCTGGTAGGGCTTCCCATGTCAGATCCCTCCGGGGTTGCGACCTTGTCGTGGTCGGAGGCTTGCGTGGTCCAGTGATCCCTTAGGCTTTGCTGGCGGGGGCATCAATACTTGGGAGATAGGCTGGGTTTTTTCACACTGCTTGTAGGCCTGAGAGGTGAAGATGCTGTATGGCCTAAGCGAAACGTGGTAAGAAGTTGATGCCCCTGGTAGGGCTTCCCATGTCAGATAGGCTAAGGGTGAGGATCCTGACTAAGAGTAACCCGCCTTTCTCCTTTTCTTGTTTTCTGCCTTCCTTATTTGGCCCTTTTCTATGTTCGTCTCCCCTTCAAGTCTTCTTTTACACACTCCTTTTCTCTCTGTGGTCTCCTTAAGATCCGCCGCGTTTGCCGTGCGGTGCGACCTGTGTCGGAGGGGAATGAGATCCTGGTGGTTGAGAGAGCCAGCGCTCTCAACACATCACTTTGGCTCGGACCTCTCCTAGACAGGGAGTACACTTTGGCCCGGGTGTACTAATCGGCTCCCCTTCTTGGGGCTGGGTCAAGACAGGCAGTCCCCCTGCTGGCCATGTGAACCCCTGCAGTGCTCAGCTCTCTGTCCCCGGGAGTTGAGCATGATCAGGGGGATAGGGTTGGTGGTTTTCTGTTTGTCGTATATCTCTCCCGAAGCCTGGAAGGGGTCAAGACATTGGTTTCTTGGCCCTGGCCCCTTAGTTGGACTCCAAGGTGGGTGGGTAAGGGAGGGATGAATTACAATAAACTAAATATGGCTTCTTTAAAAAATATCCCCCCCAAAAGGAAGAGGAAGGCAGCATCCCCTGTTTCAGGGGATTTCGAAGGTGACAGTGATTCAGATACTGAGGTACGACAAAGGACAGGATTCTGGGCTTCCTGGCTCGTAATGGAAGGGACGGAGCAGGAAAGACCCCTTTCAGCTCTGAGCCCTTTTGCTATCCAGAAGGGCTTTCAGGGTTTAGCAGGTGAACCTGAATCCATCAAAAGATTGCGAAATGGCTCATTCCTCATTCAATGTAGAACAAAAAAACAGTCTGAACAGCTGCTGAAGGCAACGAAACTTGTGGACAGGGAGATCAAGGTAACTCCCCACAAACAGTTAAATTCATCGAAAGGAGTGATTCGCTGCCGGGATTTATCTGGTGTCACAGAAGCAGAGATCAAATCGGAGCTGGCGTCCCAGGGTGTGACGGAGGTGCGCAGGGTGACAGTAAAGAAGGGTGCAGAAAGAGTGGCCACCAATACCCTCTTTCTGACATTCTGCAACCCTGTGCTGCCTCCGGTCATCAAAGTCGGCTACCTGAATGTTCGGGTTCAACTGTATGTGCCATCCCCGTTGAGGTGTTTTAGGTGCCAGAGGTTTGGCCATGTCAGGGACCTCTGTTCTGGGCAGGAGGTGTGTGGTATTTGCTGCAAGGCAACCCATGATGGGCCGTGCAAAGATCCGGCACATTGTGCTAACTGCGGTGGCGACCATCCCTCCTCTTCACGAAACTGTCCTCTTTGGATTCAAGAATCTGCTATCCAACGTGTCAAAACGGAAAAGAAGATCTCATTTTTTGAAGCCCGGAAACAGGTTGTGGGCAGTCAGACGCCCACAGCTTCTTCCTATGCTTCGGCTGTAAAGAAAATTCCCACAGTTTCTACTAGGTCAGTCTGCTGCCAGACTGATGAATTCATGTTTTCAAAGACATTGCAAGTAAAATCTGTCAGTTCTGGTGGTAGCAGGTCCACCACCTTCCAACCCAAAATGAATGCCGTAGGGGATCAGAGTCATACCAATGACAATAAACACATGAAAAGCGTTCATCCAAAACATATTTATAACAAAGTCATTTACCCAAAATTATAGTACTACAGTATAAATTATATCCAAGCAAAAAAATGAGAGTCTTCATTAAATAAGTAATCCGCATTGTAAACATTCATTGACACAAAGCTGTAGTATAAATATCAAAACAGGAGGGGAAATCCGTAGAACACGGGCAATTAAGGTACGGACTTAGAGACAGTGCTAACAGTCACGCGCCAGAGACTGGTTAATTAGTTTCCCAGACATGGCCTGTACACGAAAGAAGGAAGTACTTCAAGCTGACTGCAAGAAAGAGGTCTCTGTCTTACGTCTCTGGTCTACAATCGTAGTACCATAGTCAGCTTTAATTATGATTGCTATTTGAATTCTGGAACCTTACTTTGAACGTCACAACCCTGGATTATATTACCGTTGATAAGCGCTATAAAAATCCCGGAAATATACTTTACATTACGATCCCTAACCATGATTTCGTTCTTCAGTCTTATTTACAAACACCACTAACACTCTGGGATTATAGGCCCACTTTATGCATCACAATACTTAAGTCATATTAGCATTCAAAAATGGAATTAAAACTCTGGCAATATAATTTAAATTCCCGACACACAACTATACCTCTCTGTTTATCATTAATATAAAATTTATGCATTACCATAAGACAATCAAGATGAGGGCCACACAATTAATATCTTCCAACACTGACTAACCACATGGGACTTCATAATCTTATCTCTCCACACCATACTTCGTCATTCCATCCTAACAACAAAGTATATAATACTCATGTAATCATTGCGTACTAGGAAACATAAATAATACAAGCAAGTACACAACCCAGTCATCAATTTTTTTTTTTTTTTTTTTTTTTTTTTGACTGGTGAGTTGATTTTAACGTGGTGACAGCCCTGATGTGGCCCTTTGTGGTCGGCTGGGCTATAAGCAACATTATCTTATCTTATCTTAAGTTTGAAAACAACCCGAAATGTATTCCGCCGTTTGGTCTTCGTATGCGGCCTCACGTGCGGAATGCAGGTCTAGACCTAGGAGTTGTGTCGGATTTTTCCAAGTTTCCGGATCAACCTCCGTGGACCTTTTTCACACCAGAGATTCGTTTCGATCTTGCAGCTTTTCGTAAAGAGTCTACCAGCTCTCTGGCGTACAAGGCGTTGTATGCTGAGCTCTGTTCAAAATTCCCATCCTATCAAAAAGTTTTCACTGACGGTTCCAAGTCTGAAGATGGAGTGGCCTGTGCAGCCGCAACCTTAAGGACTTCCTCCCATCTACGTCGGGTGGTCGGACAGCCCTGATGTGGCCCTCTGCGGTCGGCTGGGCTATAAGCAACATTATCTTATCTTATCTTAAAGCTTGTATTCCAGTGTCTGCCGATAAACTTCAAATGCCAAAAACACCCTGGTTTGATTCAGACTGCCAACAAATTTCCAAAGTTAGAAAACGGGCTCAGCGTCAGGTGTACCAACGACCTTCGGGTCCCAACGCTCGAGCCCATCAAAAACTCCGTGCCAAATCGAGACACACTTTTAAAATAAGTAAACGTCGGTCCTGGAGAAGCTTCTGCTCCAGGCTGGCATCGAAAACTTCCAAAAAAAAGTGTGGAACATCATTAAAAAAATCAAAGGGAAGAACACCTGTCCCACTGTGAACCATCTCAAGTTTGCTGACTCTTTAATAACAGAGAAAAAAGCAGTTGCTAATCTGCTGGCTTCAACCATTGAAAAGAATTCCTCCTCTTCTAACAAATCAGCCACTTTTGTCAAAAATAAAACCCTTAAAGAAAAATCACCCTGCAACTTTTCGTCAGACAACATGGAAGACTACAATCTTCCTTTCACGTTAAACGAGCTGAAATCTGCCTTACTTTCTTGCAGCGATTCCTCTCCAGGTATGGATGACATTCATTATCAACTGTTGAAACATCTTCCGCAAGAAGGTCTGAACATACTGCTACAGGTATACAACCATGTGTGGACTACAGGTTTCTTTCCACCCTCTTGGCGGAAAACCCTCATTATTCCAATTCCCAAACCTGAAAAAGATCTTTCTAACCCATCAAACTACCGTCCCATAGCTTTGACCAGCTGTGTTTGTAAATTGATGGAAAAAATGGTCAATGCTAGGCTCATGTGGAAACTGATGGCCTTTTGGCGAAAGAACAGTGTGGTTTCCGCAAACATCGGACTACTGTTGACCATTTGATTCGTCTGGAATCTACACTTCGGAACGCCTTTCTGAACAAACAGCATGCAGTGGCAATTTTCTTTGACTTGGAGAAGGCCTACGATACCACCTGGAAGTCGGGGATACTTCATGATCTCCACGATC
>JAFLJL010002448.1:0-37994 GCA_018398815.1 Conus ventricosus | reverse complement strand
TCAACATGAACGCCCTTAAAGAAAATGGGTTGCATTGAAGCACGAGCTTGCCACCTTTAGGCCTTCTATTTCTAGGTCACTGGCTATGTCCTTAAGTCCTGCCCAATACGGAAGAACATTTTGACTCAATCTTGTTAGAAAGGGCGTTTACCCTTATGAGTACATGACGTTGGGAAAGGTTTGATGAAGACACACTTCCACCTAAAGGCGCGTTCTTTTCTAGTCTCAGAGGAAAGGACATCAGCGACACGTTACCAGCATGCTCAGATGCTTGGCAAAGTTAGATTGTAAAACGATGGGAGACTATCATGATTCATACTTGATGGCTGATGTATGTTTGTTGGCGGACATCTTTGAAAATTATAGAAAGACCTGCATGAAACATTTACAGTTTGGATCCTGCGCATTATATTTCTGCGCCGGGATGAGCTGGGACGCTTTCTTAAAGTTTACTGGAGTACAGATTGATTTATTGTCAGATTTACCAATGATTCAGATGATTGAAAACGGATTGCGTGGGGGAATTAGTATGGCGTCGATCATTACTGTAAAGCAAACAACAAATACTTGGACGACTATGATCCGAGTAAAGGTCTAACTATTCTCATGTATTTAGATGCAAACAATCTGTATGGATGGGCAATGGCGCAATTCACTTCCATTACGTAACTTCAAGATGTACACAGGTACGTATAATATTCAAAAGGCATTAAAGTGGTTGGCAGTTTAACGCCTGATCAACAGCGTGGTTTCATTCTAGAAGTTGACTTAGAATATCCTCATGAACTCCATGACCTACATAATGACTACCATTAGCAGCAGAAAGTCTAAAGATGGATCCAAGAGAACCACCTAAACTTGTGCCTAATCTTCGAGGCATAAAAAATTATGTCTGTCATTACAGACTTCTACAATTTTATTTAAGACATGGTTTAAAGTTAACAGCTGTCATCGTATAATTGCTTTCGATCAAGAACAGTTCATGAAACCATACATCATGAAGAACACTGATCTTAGAACTAAATCCACAGATGCTTCAGAAAAAGACTTTTTCAAGCTGATGAACAACAGCTGTTTCGGTAAGACTATGGAGAATCCGCACAAGCGTAAAGATGTTAGATTGGTCCCAGAGAGAATGAAGCAATTAAGCTGACTTCAAAACCTAATTATCAGGACTTTAGAAGATTTCATGATCAGCTTTTTGGCATAATGATGAAAAAAAAGAAAGTCAAATTGGACAAACCTGTATTTATTGGGTTTACTGTTTTAGATTATCAAAGCTTTTGATGTTAGAGTTTCTTTATGGACTACTTTAAGCCCTCGTATCCTGAGTCCAGAGTACTTTACACAGATACAGACAGTTTGTTATAGATATTCCTACTGAAGACATCTATAAAGACATGGAAACCGAAGTAGCTAAAGGGCATGCAGGATGGTATGACACGTCCGATTATCCTAAAGATTCGCCTTTGCATTCAATTACTAATAGAAGGTTTTAGGAAAGATGAAGGCTGAATTATCTGGAAAGGTGATCAAGGAGTATGTGGGGTTAAGGTAAAAAATGTACAGTATTTCGAGCCAGGAAGAAAATCATTAAGAAGCAAAGGGAATATCTCGCAGCGTTGTGCAGTCAAACATATCACATGACAATTACAAAGAAGCATTGTTTGACAATAAGACTTTTCATCATGCAACGTAAACTACGATCTAATCTACATGGATCAACACAATGTTTGTAACAAAGAAGTCATTAGATAGAACAAACACAAACGGGTGTTTGTTAATCCAGAGTTTCATATGCAATGGGCACTGGAGAACCGTAAATTAATTAAAGCGGAACTGTGTTGGCGGAATTATCTGCAGTTCTTCTTTAAAAAAAGATTTTTGAGGAGCTGGTTTTTTGTTGTGTCGTTTCTGTAAATAATAAAAGGGGGGGGGGGGGTTTTTTTTTTTTAAACAATTTTTTTTATTTTTTATGGATCCCCCCACCCCCGGGTTCCTGTTGCCCTAAATGCGAGTGCCCCTTTTTCGTTTTCCCCCGGTAAATAAAGGTACCTTACTTTAAAAACCTAACGTAATGTTTGCTGGGTTTTCTGGAGTTTTCAGCAACATTTATTTTTTTTCTTTTGATTGCTTGTACTGGTTTTGGGAACCTTTAAATTTTTAATTTTTCCCTTTGCGCCCCAAAAACTGGGGGGCAGTTTTAAAAACCCTTTTAAGGTGTGGCGGAATTGTAAATTTCGGGCTTCTGTTTTTAATGGTAGGAGAAAAGTCTTTCAGTTTAAACGGGTTTTTTTTAAAGTTTTGACTAAAGCCTGTGTTTCTGTGAACTCCCGGAATCCCTCTTCTAATTTAGAAATTTTGGGGTTTTTTAACAATAATTGATTCATTTGGGCCCTTTTTTAAATTTCTTTTCCATCAACAATTTGAATCATGCGAGGGGGAAGTTAAAGGGGGCCTCGTTGGTAAATCATTTGGGTATGGAAACGCAACCCCAAAACCCATCTTCTTTTTTAAGGGCCCTCCGCATCTTTGTATCTTAAAAACCCCCAAGGTTTTTTGATGTGAGTGGTACTTAAAATCTTTTTCGTTTAAACCCAAAATCAGAGGGTAAAATATAAAAGATCCATTTGATGGGTGTCTTTCCCGGTTATTGCTTTCCCACAAAGTGTGGTCTCTGTATTCGCCTAGGTGCAGGAAAAATAATTTCCCCCAAATCGTTGTTTAGATAACCATTCCTTTGTTTTTTGTTCCCCAACCCCCCTTTTTGGTTTTGGCTTGGGCTTTTTAATTGCTGTGATCCCCTTTCCAATATCCTTTGGGCGAAAAATTTGGTTTTTGGGTTCATTTTTTATTCGCCAAAAATTATGTCCCAACAAAATACACGCCCCGGTCATCCCAAACCGACAAAAAACCCCGTTTTCTTTTTTTCTTTTGTTTTTTGATGGGTTTGAAAAAAGTCACTAAATTTTTTGGGGGGGGCAATGTCTCGATTGGTTTGCTGTTACTAGTAAAAATTTTTTTATTGTTTGATCAACTTTTTTAAAATGTGTAACCCTGCTTCCCCCTTTGTCTTTTCAGTGTGTCATTAAAAAAATTTCTAACTGCTAAGTCTCTGCCTTTCATGGGGCGTTTTTGGGACTGCTAGTTGTCCTTAGCTTTTTTTATGCCTTTTTTCTGGTGTTTCCCCATTTTTATAAATGCAAAATTTTACTTTCCGCTAAAAGCAAAGCGCATTCACCACGCGCCGCCTTCATTATTCCCGAGTGAAGCCATTTTTTATAAATGTATTTTTTTTTCTAATATTTATATTGTCGGGAAATTTTTATTCCTTGTTTGACTAGAAAATTTTCGTGGAAAACCGAAGCTGCAATGATAGCAATCAGCTTTGCTGAACCCTCAAAGTCTAGTTTGCCAAGACTGCTGGCTTTTTTTTTAAAACAAGTTTTTAAACAACCCTTTGAGTATTACACTTAGGCCCCCAATAACAGCAGAAGGGTTATAAAAGGTTAGTTAACAGTTTTTTCGGGTCATTTTTTTAAAATAAAAAAATTTTTAAAATTTTTTAAAAAAAACATGAACAGTGATTTTCTCCTACAGTACAAAGCACCCTAAACCTTCCAAAATTAGGAAGGGGACCAAGGTTGAGGGTTCAAGCATTATCCCCAAAAAGGAAAAGGCTGTTTTTTCTTTAGCAGCATTTTGGGAAAACAAAACAGTTCCTCGGAACTAAATTTTCGTTTAAACAGTTTTCACAGATGCCGCCGAAAGACTTTTTTAAAGTATCTTTAACGGGTTAAAAGGCCTTGGGGTCTAGAATGGGTAAAAAGGGTGGGGGGCAAAGGGTTTTCTTAGTTTTTTCATTTAAACTGGGTCATTTGTTTGCCCCAAATTGATTCTGAACAAGATCTTACGAAAGTTTTAAATTGCAAGATCCATTTTTAAAACAAAGTCATTGGGGGGTTTAGGCTGTGATCTATATTACAGGGTTTGGAAAAATTTTTGTCGCCAGCGGGTTATGGGGTTTTTAAAAACTTTTAATAAAATAGATTTTATTTTTCCCCTTTAAAAAGAACGAGGGTGGAAAATCAGCGATTCAGAAAAACACTGAATCAGGTGGGGGGAAAGTAAAACCCAAACCAAAAAAATCAGCAGAAAAAAGCTGCAGGTGGAGACCATTAAAAATCCTGGGCGTGTTGAAAAAAGGAAAAAAATTTGCCCGGGTTGGAAAAAAAAAACAAAAAAAAAAAATTAATGTTACAGAATAAGGGTCATCATTTAAAAACATAACACCCCCCAGCGCCAGAAAAAAGTGATTCAATGCAGCTAAAAAACTCCCTTTGATAAAAAGGGCAAACCAAAAGTCTTCTTGGTATATTGAACTTTAAAACTGTTTCCATTTTTGGCGCCCTTGTCTGGCTGGGGGCCCGTTATTAGGGAAAAAAATATTTAAAGAAAGGGAGCCCGAAAACAAAAGCAACCAAAAAAAATTTTTGAACCGTTAAAATTTCAGGGAAAAAAACAACGGGACGCCAAAACCGCCCAATAACAAAGCATCATTTTGTCCATTTTTAATTGGGGGAAAAATATTTTAAGAAAATTAATTTTTTTTTTCTTTAAAAAAAAGGGTTCCCTGGCGTTTTTTATTAAAAAAAATAAAGTCAATAAATTTTAAAACATGGAGTCTATAAAAGACAATTTTTCCCTTGACCCGAATTGTAATCAATGCGGTTGCTTTTGGAGGGAAGGACCTCAAAATTTTGTCTATGCAGAAAAACGCTGAGCAAAACTTTCCCCAACGATGAGCGTTTTTTGGGGGGTGTGTGTTTATTAGACTTTTACTATTTAAGATAAAAAAAGCTTTTTATTTTTTTGATAAATTTTTAAGATTAAATTAAAAAGGGAAATTGGGTTTTGCTTAAAGGAAAGACTTAATCAAAAAAACTTTCAAAAAACTTTGATCCAAAAAAATTTTTTAAGAACTTAATTAAAAACTTGATCAAAAACTTATTTAAAAAATTGGGGGGAAATTAATTAAAAAATTAGAAGTAACTTAAGTAAAATTGGGGATAAAATTTAAAAATAACTTAAGGGACCCAACTTAGAAGTAACTTAAAATAAGAACTTGAGAATTAAATTTGTTAAAAACTTAGAGGGAAATTGAGTGTGTGATGTTTTGGGTGGGGGGTGGGGGTGGGGGGGGGGTGGGGGGTGTGCATGCGTGGGGGCAGGACAAAAAAACAACAAAAAACAAAAAACAACAAACACACAAAAAAGAAATAAGGGGGTGGGGGGTGGGGGGCGTGCGTTTCGTGGAGTAGGCCAAAAAACCCCAACAAAAAAAAAAGTGGAAATACTAGGGCCACTTCTTTTCCCTTTTTGACTAAAAAAAGGTTGTGTTTTCGCGCGCAAAAACCCCCCCAATCAACCCCCAAGTGTTTACATAGGGTCGTTTGGCCTTTTTGCCCCCCTGGGGCTTTGCGGGGGCTGCCCCGCTTTGTTGTCAAGGGGATCCATTTGGGTCGTTTGACTAGTTTGCCCCCGAGCTTGGCAGGGGGCTGACGTTTATTGGCGGGGAAGGCGATCACTTGGGTTGTTTGGGCCCCAGTTTTTTCGTGTCCTCTTTTCTCAACCCGGCTTTCAAATGGCTTTAAACAGGTTACAGCAATTATGCTGTAGCCGAGCCCTTTTTTGGCGGCTCTAATCGCCGTAAATTAAAACATTTCCCTCATTGTATATTTGGAGCTTTTTTATGAAGATAGTGCTGGCCACACACTACTCCTCCATAAGGTAGATTTTACTAAGGTCTGCCTTTCCCTATCTAGTTTTTTTGCCAGAACATTTGAAAATCGCCATCCCGTTGGGGGAAGGGTTTTTTAAAAGGTTTTTGGCCCTTTGATACACAGTTCATTTTATACTGATTCCTGCTTGGGGGAAAATTTTGGTGTTATTTAAAAAACCCCCAGAAAGTTTTAAAGAAATTTTTTCCCAGCTACGAATCAGGAAAATGTTTCACCCGCGTCTTAAGGGAAAAAAAACGCCCCTGTTTTATGCCCTTTTTTTTTGGGTTTTTTAAATATGGGCTTGGGCTGTTTTCAAGCCCCCGCCCAAAAAATCAACGGGGTGATGGATTGTTTTGCTTTGGCCCGGGTTTCAACAATGCAGCACCCTTTATTAAAAAAGGGAAACCAAACTTTTATCAAAAGTAAAAAATATTTAAAAAATGGCTATAAATTTTTTTTCAGCAAAATTTTCCTTAAAGTTTTCATTTCCTTGAACCAAAAAAACCTTTAGATTGTCGTCCTTTGCCCAAACAGCGGTTTTCCCCTTTTTTTTTTTCTGTTCCCTTTGGAAAGAAAACTTCTTTTTGGGGTTCAGCAGTAACGAAAAAGTTGGTTTACCCCCTTATTTTTTTTCCCAAAAAAAAAAATTTTAAAATCTTGGGGAAAGAAAGGGATGTGAAAAAGGGGTTTGCCCATTTTTTAAAATAAAAACACCCGCCAAAAACGGGGCAATAAAAACCCCCCCTACTCGTCGGGAAAAAAGTGAAAATGATTTAAACCCGGTGTTGGTTTCTGTCAATTTTGGGGCCCGCCCCCCCGTTTTAAAAATGATGAAATATATTTAATGCGCAAAACCCCGGGGCTGAGGGGGTGGGGTGGGGGGTGGGGGAACCGGTTGGGCCGGCAGTTTGTTTTTTGGCCCCTCAAATTTGAGCAGGTTTTGAGGCGCGCGCGCGCGCGGGGGAAAAGAGTGTCTGTCTGTGCCCTTTTGGGGTGGGGCCGTCCCTGGGGTGTTTTTGTGTGTGGTGTGTTGTGGTGAGGGGCATTTTTTGTGTGTTTGTGCCATGGGTGTGGTAGTTTGAAGTTTAAATTTGTCAGAAAAAGGGAGATTATACCAAATCCCGGGGGTTTCTTTCCCCGAACCGGGGTGAGGGCGGGGGCCCAAAGGAAATTTGGTTTTAACCCCCGTTCTCTGAAGGAAAAAGGGAAGGGGAAAAGAAGGAGGGGGAAAAGGGAAAGGAAAAGGGGAAGGGGAAGGGAAAGGGAAAGGGAAAGGGAAGGGAAAAGGGAAGGAAAAGAAGGAGGGAAAGGGGGAAAGGGAAAGGAAGGAAGAAAGGAAGGGAAAGGAAAAGGGAAAGGGGGGAAGGGAAGGAAAAGGAAAAAAGGGGAACGTAGAAAGGGGAAAGGGGGGAAGGAAAGGGGAAAGGGGGAAAGGGAAAGGAAAGGGAAAAGGAAAGGAAAGGGGAAAGGGGAAAGGGGGGAAGGAAAAGGGAAAGGGAAAGGGAAAGGGAAAAAAAGGAAGGGAAAGGAAGGGGAAAGGGAAAAAAAGGAGGGGGAAAAGGGAAGGGAAAAAAGGAAAGGGAAAAGGGGGGGAAAAGGGGGAGGGAAAGGAAGGAAGGGAAGGAAGGAAGGAAGGAAGGAAGGAAAGGAAGGAGGCGAAAGAAGGGCTACAGTATATGAGCCGACAGGGAAGTAAAGGAAGGAGTGAAAGGATAGGAGGTATGGAAGGAAGGGAAAGGAGGAAGAAAGAAGGAAATTCCCGAAGCGAGGGAAAGGAAGGAGGTAAAGGAAGGAGGGAAAGGAAGGAGGGAAAGGAAGGAAGGAAAGGAAGGAAGGAAGGAGGGAAAGGAAGGAGGGAAAGGAAGGAAGGGAAGGAAGGAAGGAAGGGAAGGGAAAGGAAGGAGGGAAAGGAAGGAGGGAAAGGAAGGAGGGAAAGGAAGGAGGGAAAGAAGGAAAGGAAAAGGAAGGAGGGAAAGGAAGGAGGGAAAGGAAGGAGGGAAAGAAGGAAGGGAAAGGAAGGAAGGAGGGAAAGGAAGGAGGAAAGAAGGAGGAAAGGAAGGAGGGAAAGGAGGAGGGAAAGGAAGGAAGGAAAGGAAGGAGGGGAAAAGGAAGGAGGGAAAGGAAGGAGGGAAAGGAAGGAGGGAAGGAAGGAAGGAAAGGAAGGAGGGAAAGGAAGGAAGGAAAGGAAGGAGGGAAGGAAGGAGGGAAAGGAAGGAGGAAAGGAGGAGGGAAGGAAGGAAAGGAAGGGAGGGAAAAGGAAGGAGGGAAAGGAAGGAGGAAAGGAAGGAGGGAAGGGAAGGAAGGAAAGGAAGGAGGGAAAGGAAGGAAAGGAAGAAGGAGGAAGGAGGGAAAGGAAGGAAGGAAGGAAGGAGGGAAAGGAAAGGAAGGAAAGGAAGGAGGGAAAGGAAGGAAGGAAAGGAAGGAGGGAAAGGAAGGAGGGAAAGGAAGGAGGGAAAGGAAGGAAGGAAAGGAAGGAGGGGAAAAGGAAAGGGAAAGGGAAGGGAAGGAAGGAAAAGGGGAAGGAGGGAAAGGAAGGAAGGAAAGGAAGGAGGGAAAGAAAGGAAGGAAAGGAAGGAGGGAAAGGAAGGAGGGAAAGGAAAGGAAGGAAAAGAAGGAGGGAAAGGAAGGAGGGAAAGGAAGGAGGGAAAGGAAGGAGGGAGGGAAGGAAAGGAAGGAGGGGGGAAAGGAAGGAAGGAAGGAGGAAGGAAGGAGGGGAGGGAAAGGAAGGAAGGGAAGGAAGGGAAGGAAGGAGGGAAAGGAAGGAGGGAAGGAAAGAGGGAAGGAAGGAAGGAAGGGAAGGAAGGAGGGAAAGGAAGGAGGGAAGGAAGGAAGGAAGGAAGGAAAGGGAAAGGAAGGAGGGAAAGGAAGGGAAGGAAGGAAGGAAGGAAGGAGGAAGGGAGGAAGGAAGGAGGGAAAGGAAGGAAGGAAGGAGAGATGAAATGGAAGGAAGGAAAAAGGGAGCAAGGAAGGAAGGAGGGACTGGTTCACCTGACGTGATGACGGTGTCATTGAGCTCCACCAGATCATCAGTGACGTCACTCTCCCAGCAGCCGCTGACGTCAGGGTCTTGCCACTTCGCCACCCCGTTGTTGTCAGCACGCTGAACACATGTAAAAGGGTTTACTTGTTTCGGCCGTTTTGGTGCCTTATTGTGTAACACTACCCTTCGCTTGCCTTCCGGTGTAAACACTACCCTTCCTAGCCTTCCGGTGTAACACTACCCTTCGCTTGCCTTCCGGTGTAACACTACCTTCGCTTGCCTTCGGTGTAACACTACCCTTCGCTTGCCTTCCGGTGTAACACTACCCTTCGCTTGCCTTCCAGTGTAACACTATCCTTCGCTTGCCTTCCGTGTGTAACACTACCCTTCGCTTCCCTACCGGTTGTAACACTACCTTCGCTTGCCTTCCGGTGTAACACTACCCTTCACTTGCCTTCAAACACGATTCCCTTCCTTTGTGTTTTCTTTCCTCAATAAACTGAAATGAAATAGAACTGAAAAACACCTTTACGACTGACGTCAATCCCAAATAAACGTTTTAAGCGGGCACGTTAAGCTATCTTATGGGATTTGGAACAGGGGCCAGCCATTGAATCCTATTGAATAACTTCTCTTGGCTGCGTTTTCACCGTGGTTACGTATACTGCACGTTACGTTACAACAGCGTTATCCTGTCCTAGATCCTAACCCGACCGATCCTGTCCGTGAACTACCAAGACCCATTTCACCGATTTCTCGGACAAGGAAGATATACTAACCCCGCATTCGTATGTTTGTTTGCTTGTTCGGCAGCAAGCTTGCACAAACATGACCGCATCTATATGGGAAATCGTTACACAACTCCCGACCGTTTCCAAACGCTGCAGAATTATAGACAAAACGTGGCCCAAGGACAGACGTGTTAAATTTTGGCGCAGATACAGTCCAGGATCCGTTGGACTCTGACTGCAGAATTGCGGCATCCAAAATTGCCCTTTAAGATCAGGCTTCCCTGGATGAGTGGGAACGCACAGCAGACTTTCCTGAAAGGGAAAAAAACAACACATTCAGAGACCACCAGGAAGAGTGGTATGAGACCGCGTGTGTGTGTATGTATGTATGTATGTATGTATATATATATATATATATTATATATATAATATATATTATATATATATATATATATATATATATACATACATACATACATACACACATATATATTATATGTATATATATATATATATATATATATATATATATATATATATATATATATATATATATATATATATATATATATACTGACTTCCATAAAAAACGCGAAAAATTGAAAGGCTATTTTTCGGGTGAAAAGGGGTGAATATACAATATTGAACCATTGTGGCAAGTTGTTTGGGACCAAGACTCACGTGCAGTGAAAAAATTGTGTGAGCAACACATCATTCCCGGCATTGGAGGGTCAACAAAAATGGCAAACTGGTTGCTGCATGTGAGGCACGTGCACACCATGCAGAGCAAAGTTAACCAGCGACAAGTATGCAGGCATGCAGCCTTTATAAAGCCGCGCTACAAGGTTCAGATAACGACTTGCCGTCTGAGTGCTACAGAGATGCCAAGACTACGAGCAGAGGAACGCAATCGTGCCCTAGGCCATCTGGAGGCTGGTGTGGATGCCAGGCAGGTCGCCAACATCTTTAACGTCCACATCTCAACCATCTATCGTCTGCAGCACCGCATGCGAGTCACTGGTACCACTGATGATCGTCCCCGGCCAGGCCGTCCTCGGGTCACCACACCAAGAGAGGATCGCCATTTTGTTCGAACCCATCTGCGGGACAGGCGGCAAACAGCCGCTAACACTGCTCGACAGGTGCCTGGGAATCTCCAGCAACGAATCAGCCTCAACACTGTGCGGCGGAGTCTTCAGGAGAACGGGCTGGCATGTAGGCATCCTCACAGAGGTCCGGTACCGACACCAAGACACCGGCAGGACAGGCTGCAGTGGGCACAAGCCCGAATCAACTGGCGCAGGCAGCAGTGGGGACGCATACTGTTCTCAGATGAGAGCCGTTTTTGTATTGACATGGCTGATGGTCGTGTCAGACTATGGCGTCGACCTGGTGAACGCTATGCTGACTCCTGTGCGGTAGAGCGGAACCCCTGGGGAGGCCCGAACGTTATGATATGGGGTGCAATTGGCATTAACCACGCCATAGGACCATCATCTTTCAGAACATTGGTCCTGGTCGCGGACAGGGTGTCAATGCACAGCGCTACATCCACCAGGTGCTCAGACCCCATGTCGTTCCTTTTTTTGCGCAACACCCAAACTGGACATTCCAACAGGACAATGCAAGACCACACACAGCCAGGGCCACCCAGCAATTTCTTCAGCATAACAACGTCAATGTGCTGCCCTGGCTAGCCCTCAGTCCCGATTTAAACCCAATAGAACATTTTTGGGATGAACTTGGCAGACGGTTGGACCTCCTGCGTCCACGACCAGCAACAGCGGCTCAACTTCACCAGGCCATCGTCCATGTGTGGGCTGGTGTGCCAAGGGGACGCATCAACCACCTGGTCCACTCAATGAGCCGCAGGGGTCAAGTAGTTGTCCATGCAAATGGTGGCCACACACGGTATTAGGACTTCAAGCTGGTTTGTCACGTGACCTTGGATTTTCCACACAAAGACATATTGTTGATGACATTTTCACACATTACCGGTGTAATAAATCAAATCACGTTGAATTCTCGCTTCCACTCTGTACAATTGTGACCAATATAATTCGCCCCTAACCTTCAGCTTGTTTTGCTTTCGCGTTTTTTATGGAAGTCAGTATATATATATATATATATATATATATATATATATTATATATATATATATATATATATATATATAACGTAAAAAGTTAAAAATCCAGAACACCACTCTCTCACTGCTATGGTCCGTTTTTCTGGCGTCATTAGACGATGATAGAAAGAAAGAAGAAGGAAAAAATGGACCGCAGAACCACTTGGTAGACTCCTTTAATGTGTCCAATATTTCGGTCCAAAGACCTTCCTCTGGGACAGGAGCTTGACTATTCTCAGCACATATCTAATTTTTCGTTCAAACAGAACGTAGAACACTCACAATATAATAACACCACGAGGTAAAACAACAGGATTAAAATGACAGGATTATCCTGTCATTTTAATCCTGTTGTTTTACCTCGTGGTGTTATTATATTGTGAGTGTTCTACGTTCTGTTTGAACGAAAAATTAGATATGTGCTGAGAATAGTCAAGCTCCTGTCCCAGAGGAAGGTCTTTGGACCGAAATATTGGACACATTAAAGGAGTCTACCAAGTGGTTCTGCGGTCCATTTTTTCCTTCTTCTTTCTATATATATATATATATATATATATATATATTATATATAATATATATATATATATATATATATATATATATATAATATGCTGAACAATTAAATAGTGGGGGAAAACAAGTGCAGGCTAACAATTCTTCAGTCGTTATAGTAATCACTTGGCAAAGATCTAAACTTTGAGAAAAACAAATCGAAGATGACGAAAATGGGGAATGTATTATAAATATGAGAAACCCTTCGCTAGCTGCATAAGGAAACCATCGTAATCCCTCTCGAAGGCATATCTTTTTGTATTGCCTGCTCCTAGGCCTTTCGTCCGCTGGATAGGACTCATCAGGGAGACACGGCTGGTTGTGTCTGTGCTCTTGGTGTCAAATAGAGACACTCCACTGTGTGTGTGTGTGTGTGTGTGTGAGTGTGTGTGTGTGTGTGTGTGTGTGCATTATATATATGTGGGGGGCCGGAGTAGCTCAGTTGGCAGAGCGCCGGACTCGTGATCCTGGGGTTGAGGGTTCGAATTTCGGTGCAGGGGGATTTGTTCCCCTCGGAGTTAACATTGGTTCTGCCTCCATTCCCCATACAGTCCTTCGAATGAGACTATAAACCGCGGTTCCGTGTGTGAACGCACGCACATCATCTTGCACAAACGTAAAATCCTATCACCAATTTTCGGAAGAGAAAGCCAGTTTGGCCGTTGGTATGGATGACACGTTACACATAGCATGCACTTTTCCCGAAGATGGAGTATGGCTGCCTTAATGGCGGGATAAAAAACGGTCATACACACAAAACTCCACGGCCTGTCTGTACAGGCAGTGTCCGCAGGAGTATCAGCCTGGGTACGCAGAAAGACAGACCTGGTATTATACTCCACTAACGATTCGTCAAAACAAATGATTCTGATTGCTTTTACTGCGCCGTACCAAAGCAGAACGGGGCAAGTTATCATCCACATGACTGGAAAGTAAGCCAATCTAGCCAGCGGTCTGAGGATGACCTGGCTTTGGAGCCAAAGTTCCCGCTATAAGGTTGGAAGCAAGGGAGTTTGTCGGGCTCAGCCTATGATCTCATGAATCAGCCCCCGATTTTTTGGTAAGAAGAGGACCAGAACCCTCACGGCAATGACAGAAGCAGCTGAAGAGAGTTCCGCTAGATCGCGTCGAGGACTTACAAAAGCGAATTTCAAAAGACTTGAAATTTTCTTACTCAGAACCGTGTCCCACAGAGATGTGGATAAGACACCAGACTTAAAGGGCGCCGCCTTGACACGTCCACCCATCCAGAAGTTAATGGAAGGAATCTTGGCAGCACCAGAACAAAGACTGCCAGCAGAAGGGCATCTAGGAGTAGTACCTTGATGCGGCCTAGCCCCCTTAAGAGTGTAAGGAGCTCAGGGCTAAAATATTCGCCTGGGGAGTCTCTCTTTGATGGCCTTCTGCTGTCGGGCTCTTTCCAGTTGAGTCTGTAATACAGGTCAGTACCTGCTTTAAACTGCGATGGGGAGAGGGGAGGGTGGGGTGTGAACGGGAGGGGGAGGGGCTGTGGTGGTGAACAGGTAAAGACAAAGGTAATGCTTCTTATAGCCCAGCCGACCGCAAAGGGCCATCTCAGGGCTGTCATCCTGTTCAAGTCAACTCACAAGTCATCCACATTTCAAAACACACCTTCTATAAATACACCCGAAATTTTGTTAAAACTCTTTCCTCCTTAAGATCTTGGATCAGATGGGAAAAAATGTTAATCTCCTTCAGAAATTCAAAGATCAGTGGGGGGGGGGGGGGGGTATGTGTGTATTGGAAGTGTATTTACACGTTACTTGTCATGAGTCGTTTGCATGCTTCGGTGACATGTTTGCAGATTTTCTACTGGCAGAGCTGCCGGTATTCCTACGCGCTGAAAAAATTCTACGACGCTACACGACACGGTGCTGCTGAGGAATTGACAATTCTGTGGAGAGGGTTGCCTCCCTGTTGTCACAAGAGCGTTCCGGGCGGGTGCTGTTTTAAAGGCATCCGCTTCAGCCTTGTAATTCGTGAGAAGAACTTTCCGGTCGAAAAAGCTTGGTGGATCACCGTTCCATCTTTCAAATGCTTGGGGAATTCCGCCACTTCAGTTGAGCCGTCCGTGTAAGCGTGGATCAGGAGTTCTCTTGAGTAGGCCCGTTTCATGTTCTCAACGGAAACAGCCTTTCCACGCTGGTTCCGACTGCGTTTCTTCTGCAAGAGAATGGCCGGAAGGCTGTCGCTTTATTCCAGGGAACTGGTCTCCTGGTACTGTGCCGTGTGCTGGAAGGTCTTTGTTCCCTTGCTGCACCTGTTCGGGATCTTGCCCCTCAAGTCTTTCGTGTCCTGCGATGAAACCTCGCTGCGCCTCAGTCCAAGTCTCCACTTCCTACTCTGACGAAACATGACATGCAAGCCTCTTGCTCTTCATCCGTTTCGCCTCCCCTCTCCCCTCCAACTTTCCTATCACTCACCTCTAACACAGACACACACACCCTCACACAAACAACATCGATACGCACGCGCAGATCTATCTTTCCCCCTTTCCCCTCCTCCTCACCCCTTAACACACACACACACCCTCACACACAACATCAATACGCACGCACAGATCTATCCTTCCCCCCCCCCCCCCCCCACACACACTTACACACACACACATACACACCTTAACACAAACGCACCGATAGGCAAGTATAGATCTACCCTTTCTCCCTCCCTTCCCCCCTCTTTGCTGTACTTGCATACACCCCACCCTCGAACAAACGCGCACGTACCTGGGGGTCGGGGGCGTGGGGGAGACCAAAGCACTTCGGAGAAAAAACAACAACAAACAGAAGAGGCATTGTAAGACACTAGAGGACAGTACAGCACACATACCATGCACGTTCAGCGTAACGTGTCTTTTCAGGCCGGGACGTGGGACACAGGACGGCTGTGATGGTGCCCATGAACGCTTCCGGCCACGTGATGGCGCCCACTGTCGTCTGCGTCACTTCCGCTGAGCACCGTTCTGCACCAATCAAACTCATGGTCATTTTTTTTAAAATGTGTTTTTGGGGGTGGGGGAGAGGTATCACACTTTAAAAAAAAAAACCAATGGCACAAATGTCAATTCATTATGTTCAGAAATTCTATCTGATAGTGACCTCTTAAAACACATGCACACGATTTGATCATTGTAACTCGCCATTATCATCATCATCATCATCACAGTCTCACACACACGCGCACGCACGCGTACACACACACACACACACACACACACACACACACACACACACACACACACACACCACAGTCCTCTTCGATAACTTCTGATAATTGAAGACTAAAGGTCCAGTGTGCTTGCACCTCAATAACAAAATTTGATTTCACGTTCATAATTCTTCAGTCAGTCAGTCAATGCGATTCACCCCGAAGCGGGAGAATAAGAATGTGAGAGAGGGGGGGGGGAGAGAGAGAGAGAGAGAGAGAGAGAGAGAGAGAGAGAGAGAGAGAGAGAGAGAGAGAAGAGAGAGAGAGAGAGAGAGAGAGAGAGAGAGAGTGACAGAGAAAGAGAGAGAGACAGACACCGAGAGAGAGAGAGAGAGAGAGAGAGAGAGACAGAGACAGAGACAGAGAGAGAGAGACAGAGACAGAGACAAAGACAGTGACAGAGAAAGAGACAGTATTCTCCGTCATGATAATCGAAGACCTTTTCCGCTGATGGAGTAAAAAGTTATGCTCCAAAAATCTTGCCTATCTTGACTATATTTTGACTAATACGACGCCAAACTCACGAATATTGTCATTTTGAAGGGGCGAAAATCCACAGGGCGAAAGTTATCGGACCTTTAGTCATCTAGGTGGCCAACAGCGTAAATGACATTTTCCTCATTTGCATAATTGTGACACTCGTATTGTAGAAAACGGTTTGATATTTTTGAAAAGATCAACCTCGTCACTGTAATTTGGAATAAACATGTTACTTTTGAAGTATGTACATGTTGCACGGAAACAGCAATTGCTAAAGATTCATTTTTCTCCCACGGAACTTTCATCGTCTTCTCCTAGCCTTTGCCATCCTTGTTATGAGTATAACCGCAAAAGCTGTCAATACCTGTAGCCTTGCTGAGTTTGATTTTCACATAACTTGTATCTCCAGAGATAACAGCAGTACTAAAGTTTACTGCAGATGCGCGCATACACACGCGCAAGCGCGCGCGCACACACACACACACACACAATCGCGCGTAAGCACACACAGACATCCCCCCCACCCCAAAACAGGATGATTACTAAGACTCATTATATTCACACACGAGAGCCGAAAATCAATTGTTTAATCCCGAACCCAACCCATTTTTATGGGATATGCAGCTGTGGTAGAAACACACACACACACACACACACACACACACACACACACACACACACAGAGAGTAGAAACCCGAGTTCAATCCATCCAAATACAGTTTGTCTGCATTTGGCATGATACAATGTTAAAAAGAATATACCATTACATAAATCAAAGTCCAACCCTACCAAACTAAACAAAACAAAACAAAATGTTTACAAACAACAGCAACAAAAACGAATAAACAGACACATAAACAGACGTCTCACCACAAAGCTACTAACTGAATGAAACCAATGATAATGGCAGCTTTTGTTACACAGAAGTGCCCTTCGCACCCCCCCCCCCATCCCATCCATCTCCCACATCCAGCTAACCACCTACCACTTCACCCCCATTCCCCTCCTCTCTCCTGTCTAATCGTTAATTCAGGTTCACTGAGATCCACACGATACGATAACACCACTACCAACAAGCAAAAAAAATATAAAAAACACACCAACAAATCAACAATAACTATACACGCATTCACAGAGAGAGAGAGAGAGAGAGAGAGAGAGAGAGAGAGAGAGAGAGAGAGAGAGAGAGAGGAGAGAGAGAAAAGAGAGACAGACACAGACAGACAGACACTCACTGATGCTGACGAGCTCTGTCCCGACATACACCTCCGCCGCCGCCTCCTGTTTCAGGAACCCTTGGGTCGCGCTGTCCTGGAGAGCCGTGGTCATCAGCGCTCCCACTGACGTCACCGTGTACGTGTTGAGTGACGTCGCGTAGACCAGACACGTCACATAGGTCCGGCCGCTTACGTTCCTGTCAGGTCACTATGGTCGTCGTCATCATCATCATCATCATCATCATCATCATCATCATCATCATCATCATCATCTTCATCATCATCATTTTCGTCAGCGTTTTACTAAAGCAGTCAGAAGAAGCTGCGGCTTTGTGTCTATCAAGATGACATATGTTGAGCGTGCTCATGCGATATTAAATTCGTCGCAAAAATCTTCGTTGACGTTCCTGCATCCGTCATCCAACCGTGTCAAATATCTATTATTAACTGATCGCCGATGATGCGCTGGTATTAGTTGGTAAAAATAACCCCCAATCCACATATCTTTTTTTTTCCCCACAAAAGTCTGAAATTTGGTGTGCGTGTGCGTTTTTTTTAAATTTGGGAACCAGGAACTGATTTTGAAGATTTCTGAATTCATGGAATATGCTGAAAACTCGACAGCTAAGCAACCTAATAGATGCTTTGCCGAGATAAACTGATAAATCTGTAACAGTTCAGCGTACCTACCATAGTGTAAACTGAGCCCAGTCTTTAACAAAAATCGGAACAGAATGTTTTGTGCACTTACGCTGGACAAAACACGGCAACATAAAACAACAAAATACAATTCCCCTTTCTCCTTTGGACAATGTGGACGGATTAAATGTGCATCACTGTGTGTTTTGAACCGATATCTATGTTCTACTATCTCAGAAATGGCACATCTAAATCCAGTCATTGTATACTTTAAATGTCACTAGACTGGAGAGAATGAGCGAGCGAGAGAGAGAGAGAGAGAGAGAGAGAGAGAGAGAGAGAGAGAGAGAGAGAGAGGGGGGGGGGGATGGCGGGAGGCACACAAGAAGTCGCAACCGACCTGAAGGAGAGGAACGTTGTGTCGAAACCCCCGGCCACCCCTTGGAAGATTTCGTTCAGCTGCACAACCAGCATTACCCGTGCAATAAGGACACATTTTCACTTCGTTACTTTGTTACATATACACTTCTCTCTCTCTCTCTCTCTCTCTCTCACCCTTCTTATCCCTCCCTCTCTCAATATGTACGTGCGCGCGCACGTGTGTATGTGTGTGTGTGTGTGTGTGTGTGTGTGGGGTGTGTGTGTGTGTGTGTGCGCGTGTGCTTGTGCGTGTGTGTATGCATGGGCGTGTGCGTGTGTGTGTACGCGCACGCGCGCGCGGTGAGCATGATTTGCAGGTACGCGCATGCATATGCATGCAGGTGTCTTGTGTTGCAGTTCTCTTGTTGCAGTT
Organism: Conus ventricosus; assembly: GCA_018398815.1. NCBI lineage: Eukaryota > Metazoa > Mollusca > Gastropoda > Neogastropoda > Conidae > Conus > Conus ventricosus. The sequence goes on along the minus strand of JAFLJL010002448.1, from coordinate 19,463 downwards.
TTTTGTTCAGTACAAACACGCTGTCGTGTGTCGTGAAACAGACCTTCAGGAGGGTGGACTACACTGGAACACTTCCAGGCAAGTGTTCACAGCACAACGGCACATGCATACATATTTCTATGTCCCATCCACCCACCCACTAACCCACGCATGCATCCACTCCCTCACCTACACCACCTCATGTGTACATACACTCATGACAAACAAAGGAGAGATGGGGGAATCAAAGAGAGAGAGCGAGAGAGAGAGCGAGGAGAGAGAGAAGAGAGAGAGAGAGAGAGAGAGAGAAGAGAGAGAGAGAGAGAGATGTAGGCACGTTTGCGAGAGAGAGAGAGAGAGAGAGAGAGAGAGAGGAGAGAGAGAGAGAGAGAGAGAGAGTAGAGAGTGTGTGTGTGTAGTGTGTGTGTGGTGTGTGTACACGTGTGTGTGTGTGTGTGTGTGTGTGTGTGTGTGGAGAGAGGAGAGAGAGAGAGAGAGAGAGAGAGAGAGAGAGAGAGAGAGAGGAGAGAGAGAGAGAGAGAGAGAGAGGAGAGAGAAGAGAGAAACAGACACAGACAGGGAGGGAAGGGAGACAGACAAAGGACGACTGTGCCAACGAAGTACCCCCCTCCCCCCCAACTCCACACCTTCTGGGTGTAAATGTTGGCCTTCTGCACGTAGAGGGCGTCCTGGGGGTAGGCCATGTACACTTCAAAGTCGGTCTTCAGTCTGATGCCCACGTACAGCCGGAAGGACTTGGTGCGACCTGCACGGGACACAACCGCCGTTACTGTCGCTCACTTGCTATTTCCGCTGCCTGCGCTACACCCCAGCCATTGTCTAGACTTTTCGTCGCCCGTGTTTTTGCTGCGCCGGAAATGAATCAACAAAAGTAATAGCCCAGTCAACAAAGTGATACCCAGTCAACAGAATAACAAACACCGATGGCAGTAGCGCCAGGCGAAGGTACTGGCAATACACTGTATAAAATTTCTTTTTTTTTCCGAAGAGGAAATCATCTACTAGCGTAAACAAGCTTTCTGAATTATTGTTGTTGTTTCCGTCAATGTATTATCTATTCTTACATGAAAAAAAAAAAAGGAGTGGATATTGAAAAGGTACGCAACTCCTCTAAGCTGTACTTGAAATTGCTTCCCCTTCCAGTCACCGAGTGAGCTTGTCGTTGCACTCAAGAGCTGAAGGAACAACGAATACAGAAATTTCAACCGATACTCCACAATCGAGAAAAGTTGACCGGTTACACAAGAGGTTTAAGGACTAAACAATCACTGAAACTAAGGTGGTTTTCCACAGGAAACGCGTGAACAAAAATAACCACGTGACCACCAGGAGGGGAAGCCTGTTGGTCTGCTGTGTACCGCACTTTTCTACAGCAAGGTCAGGGTCATCGTCATTTCCTGCCATCAGGAGTTAAAAATAAAAGGCACCATTTCTCATTTCCTGTGTTCGAAGTCTCGCCCCAGCTTTCACTTCATAGATTTTTCTTCCTTTCGTCCATTTTCTGGCGCATCTAACATTCGATTATGACACAGAAACATGATGCGCCAGTCAATTCATCTGTATGAATTCCCAACCAGTTCGACCATCACACTAATTTGTGCGATAATGGTTTAGTACTCATATATAGACAGCAGTGCCCGATAGCGACACCAAAGATGAACGAGGAGAAAGGATGGGTATCTTCGCCTCGCTTGACCACTATTCACCTCTGTCCGGAGTTCCCATTTGCTTGCCACAGGTCTCTAACCACTTCTAAGCGAGACAAGTGTTCAACTGGTTTTCTTTGGGTGCCCCCTCGGGTATCCACGTATGCCAGCTTTCAGCTGTCCACTATTCGGCGAGGGTGTCCTACTGCCTTCACATAGTCCTCGCCTGTGCGCTTTACTCCGTGCTTCAAGCTTGAACATGTGATGCTATCAGCTGTTAAGTGTGGTAAACAGCCAACCAACTGTGAAAATAAAACTCAATGCGACACGAAGCCAATCAGAACAAGAGTGAGAGGAAATTAACACCTACAATGTGCGAAATGGTACTCTAGCTTAAGGCCAAGACTCCGATCCTGCCCACTTAACATCTCTGGCCACATCACATGCGCGCACTCACAAACGCGCGAGCTGGGACCGGAATAGCTCAGCTGGTAGAGCGCCGGTCTCGTTATCTTGATGATCCTGGGATTGCGTGGTTCGAATCTCCGCCGGGCCGTTTCGGTACAGGGGAATTTTCCCTCAGAGTTAATATTGGTTCTGACTCCATTTCCCAAATAATCCTTCGAATGAGACTATAAACCGAGGTTCCGTGTGCGAATGCACACATAACATCTTGCACACACGTAAAATCCCACCACCAACTTTCGGAAGAGAAGGCCGGTTTGGCCGTTGGATGGATGACACGTTACACACAGCATGCACCCTGCGTGAGAAATGGAAAGAATGAAGGAAGTAAGGAAACCGAGCGAACGATACTGACTGGACGACACGGGAAACGACTGAATGAAGCGCCGGCAGGCAGCTCTTCAGTCGGCACCACCCTGATAGGCAGCCCGTTGCGTACACGAAGAGTTTGGATTGTCAGCGCCTAGAAACTTTGGCAAGGCGCTATATAAAAATGCTATGTTGTTATATTGTTATGATCATTATTCTTCTTCTTATTACCATCATCATTATTACAGCACGGAAAGCTCACCCCCCATGTCCTGCAGGTTACAGGAGGGCCCGCTGCAGCAGAAGAAGCAGTCCATGGTGGCGGAGGTGAAGCCGACGTGGGACAGGTTGCAGGAGCGGTAGTTGTCCCGGGACCTCTGCAGGCAGTCCGCGTAGGCGCCGCACGTCTTGTAGATCTCCAGCTTCCCGTCGGCCACCATCTTCACCTGCGTCTGGCACACGGGCTGCAGACACCGGCAACACCAACAGGCTGGGTGATGGTGAACGGACAGACAGACACACAGGCGTAGGGGAAGGAGAAGAGGATGTGGCGGACAATGAGTGGGGAGGAGGAGGGGGGGGGGAGCAGATGCACGAGGAGATTAGGGACGAGGAGGAGTAAACTGCGCGTAACTGTAACTTCTTGAGCGAATGAATGAAACTAAGAAAGGGAAGAGAGGGGGGGGGGGGGGGGGGCGGGAGTAAGAGACAGGCAATGGTGCTCATCGTCCGGCCGACCTCGACATCCACATCGCGGCGAAGACACAAAGGATGAGGCAACACACGCCTCTTCAGTATCCGACGAAGACCCGACACCAACTTCACTCCCATCACCAATGTCACGCTTGTAAGGAAGCAGCATATTCTGGTTCCGTTTCTTGGCACCCAGACACCGACAATGTTTCTGCGTTTGGGTTGGGTTTTTGCTGTTGTGTTTTTTTTTTTTCCTGACATCTTCGTCTCACCGTGTTGTTAAGGCAATTTCGAAATACAAACCGGAGAAAGTGGGTTTCATCAGAGCGAAGCGACTGCTAAAGGTGGAAACTGAAGCAAGCTGGGAAAGAAAAATGACTGCACCGCCGCACGAAAGAGTCCACCAAATCACAAGACGAAACACGACTCGTTTCGACCTCTTCAGGCAAGACAAACGACACTGAAGACAACGAGAACGAAGAACGAACTTATCTCCTTTAAACATTGGGCGCAAAATGGGATTGTTCGTTCTTCGTTTTCATTGCCTTCAACGTCGTCTGGCTTGAAGAAGACCAAAGAGGTCGAAACGCGTCGTGTTTTGCTTGTCATGTGTTGGCACCTTTCGTTCGGGGATGCAGTAATTTTTTCTCTTTAAGTTTAGAGAACTATAAAAAGCTCATTCTGGCTCACCCGGTCTCAACAAGTTTCGACCGGGCGACTCCAGAATGAGCTTTTTATAGTTCTCTGACAAGTAAGACTTCAATAACCAAAAAATAACGATTATCTACAAACTTTTCAGAGAGTAACGTAGGGGAAAGCAGCTGTGGCTGAACATACCCCATAGTGTAACGTAGGGGAAAAGCAGCAGCCGCTGAACGCACCCCATATACAAACGGTGGGGCAGGTAAGCCTTTAATTGCTAGTTGCCGGCCTACCTAAGGACTCTGCACTATCCGATTACTTACTACGTGGCCGGACATGACGATTTTCGGATCCCGCGATGGGCTGATGTCACAGCCGGCCAATCACAAGACTAGATAGAATCAGCTGATTAGTAGTGACGACATTTCCGCCCAGCACTTGTGTTCATTTCTCCTAGTGCTGTGGCGGTGTGAAGACGTTTTCAGTTGTTTGTGTTGGTTGATTTTATTTTAATGTCGCGTGATAGTATCTTTTCTGAATTAGAGATAGAACTTGAATCACAAACCAGTTTTGGAGACGTGTGCTTTTTGGAAGGGGTAGTGGGTGGCGCCACTATTCCTACAAAAAGCTCCAAATGTTCAGCGACAGGTGTACTAACTGGCGATTAAGAGCCGCCAAAAAAGCTTGCCAAAGCAGTATTTTACTTTTGAAAAAACACTAACTCCGCCAATGCGGGTCCCAAGCCCGGATGAAAAAAGGGGAGGGGTTTGTGGTATAAACTTTTTTGTGCGAAAAGGAAAAGTTAATGAAACTCTTTGTTGTGGGAGGCAACCTACGGTGAAGTAGCCTTGCTGATTTGCTACTATAAATAGCCGTTCATGTGTGACGTCCTATTTTTAGCAGCAAGAGGGCTGCAGTGAAGTCAGCCTTGCTGCTGCTACTTAAATAGCCGTTCATGTTGTGAACGCCTTTTTTTTGCGCAAGAGGACTGTGGTAAACCCGCCTTGCTATAAAATAGCCGTTCATGTGGAAAACGTCCTATTTAGCAGCAAAGGGCTGCAGTAAATATCCCTTGCTGACTGCTACTTAAATAGCCTTTTCATTTTGTGAACGTCCTATTTAGCAGCATGATTTAAACAGGATGAAGTGGTGCTTGCAACTAGGACAGATGTGCTACACCCCCACCCCATGCAAGCACACTTCTACCCCCACCCACCCCACCCCACGCTGCACACACTCAAGCATTCTAAGTTCTTAACTTAAGTTCCCCCAAGTCACTTCTAAGTTCTTAACTTAAGTCCCCCAAGTCCTTCTAAGTTCTTAACTTAAGTCACCCAAGTCACTTCTAAGTTCTTAACTTAAGTTCTTACTTAAGTCGTCCCCAAGTCGTCCTCAAGTCATCCTCAAGTTCTTACTCAAGTCACTTCTAAGTTCTTACCCAAGTCATTCTCAAGTACCCCAAATTCATTCTAAGTTCTTACTTAAGTCATCTTCAAGTCCCCCCAAGTCACTTCTAAGTTCTTACTCAAGTTATCCTCTAAGTACAAACCAAGTTCTTATTCAAGTTATCTTATAATTATCAAAAAAAATACAACTATTTTTTTTTATCTTAAATAGTAGATGTCTAATAAGTACACACACGCCTCAAAAACGCGTCATCGCGAGGATGTCTTGTCAGCGTCCTTAGCGCGAGATTGGGCAGCATAGATCTTAATGAAGTTCTTACATCCTAAGCAACCGCATTGATTACAATTCTGGTCTATGGAAATGTCTTTTATAGACTCCATGTCTTTTTTTATTGACTCCATCATTTTATAATACGCCATGATCTATTTTTTAAAAAAAATTTTAAAAATTAAGTTCTTAAAATATTATTCCATCTAAAATGGATCAAATGATCTTTTGTTGTTGGCGGTTCTGGCGTGCTTTTTGTCTTCTGTATTTAGTGTTCAGATTTTTTTTTGACTGCTTTGGTTCTTGTTGCCATTGTTTATATATTTTATAACAGAAATAACCACCCCAGCAGCAGCAAGGGCGCCAAAAATGGCAACAGTTTTAAGTTCAATATTCCATGAAGACCTTTGGCGCTGTAGGGCTTGAATCACATGGAGTTTTTTAGCTGGCATTGAATCAACTTGTTTCTGGCGTTGGCGGTGTTAGTTTTCATTATGAGTTATATTCTGAACATTAATTTTTTTTGTCTGTTCCACTCTGCTAATTTTTTTCCTGCTTTAACACGCCAGGGTGCTTTTCACTGGTCCCCCCCTGATTCAGTGTTTTCTGATTTTCTGGGTTGGTTACTTTCTCCACCTGATTCAGTGTTTTCTGATTCTGCTGATTTTCTGGCTCGGTCATTTTGAAGGGAAATAAAATCTATATGATTAAAAGTAATTTAACCCCTGATTAATGGCGATAACAATGTTCCATATCTGTAATACAGATCACTCCCAGGGACTCTAATGACTTTGTTAAAACTGGATCCTGCGTTAAATCATACATAAAGTCTTGTTCAGAATCAATAGGCGCAAATTACTGACTAGTTTAGTGTACAAACTAAGAACCCTTTGCCCGACACTTTTTTCCATTCTTGATCCCAGTTGCGCTTCATACCTGTTATGATACTTTATAATGTCTTGTGGCGACATCTGTTGAATCTGTTCTAAAGCTGAATTCATTGCCGAGGAACTGTTTTGTTTTTTCCGCATGCTGCCAAAGAATACAAACCCCTCCTTTTTGGGGGATAACAGCTTGGCATCAACTTCTTCATTTGTAAGTCCAAGACGGATTAGGTCGCTCTGTAGCTTAGTAGATCACATGTTCATGTTTTTTATTCATTATAATTATTTTGTTTTTTAAAATGAGCACCGAAAAAAAAATGTTGCCAACCTTGTATACCATTCTGCTGTTATTGGAGGTCTAAGTGTAGGATACACGATGCTTGGTAAAAGCCCGTTAAAAATAAAACCAGCAGATTTTTGGCAAACAGACTTTGAGGATTCACAAAACTGATTGCTATCATTTCAGCTTCGTTCGCTACGAAAGATTTTTTAGTTAAGCAAGATATAATTCCAGAGAATATAAATATGTAAAAAAAAATACATTTATAAAAAATGGCTTCACTCGTAATGATGATAGGTGGCGCAGTGGTGAATGCGCTTGCTTTTAGCGGAAGTAATTAGCATTTAAATAAACTGCGGGATGACGGCGAGAGAAAAAGACATAACAAAGCTATGGAGAACTAGCAGCTGCACAGGATCACTAGAAAAGCAGAGAATTGAGCATTAGATTTTTAATTAACGATACCCTGAAAAAACAGGGCCCTGCAGTTTACACTTTTAAAAAATTTTTAAACCAGGCAAAAAAAGAGTTTTTATCTTGTAACGGGAAAACCAATCGGACATTACCCCCACCAAAATTTGGGGGGGGGGGGACTTTTTATCATCCACCCAAAAACCCAAAAGATGAAAGAAATCGGTTTATTGTTTTTTGGCCCGGCCCCTTTTGGTTTTTTTTTGGGTTGGGGCCTAATTTGGCTTGAATAAAAAAAAAAAAATCTTAATTCCCCAAAAAGGGAAAATTGGAAGGGAATCAGGGCCCAAAAAAAAGTTTAACCCCAAGCACTGGATCAGTTAAACAAACAGAAAAGGAAATTTTTTTTATCTAAAAAAGCGTTTTGGGAAAATTTATTTACCGGGCGCCAAGACGTCCCGGAGACCAAAATTTTGGGAAACACAACCCCCCGAACGACCCCCATAAAAAGGACCTTCTATTTTTAAAACCCCATGTACGAAAAAAACGAAAAAGATTTCAGTACGCACTCAAAATTTAATTGACGACTTCAAGAAACAAAATCCCGAACCTTTAACAAAAAAGAGTGCTTCTGCTTTTGCTTTTGGCCAAACCAACGTTTAAAACCAACGGGGCCCTTTTAAAAATTTAAACCCCCCGCTTTATTAAAGTCGATGAGGGAAAAAAATTTTAAAAGGGCCCGGGGTAATAAATTATTTTTAAAAACAAAGAGTTACCTTTAAAAAGGGGCCCTTTCCCGGGGAGTTCCCCGACCCACAGGTTTTAGTTGAAACTTTAACAAACATTCCCAAAGATTTTTTTTCCTACCTTTAATCACAGAGAGCTGATTGAAAATTTCTCCCCAACCCACAGAAGGGGTTAGAAGACTGCCCCAGTTCTACCGCAATAAAATAATGAAAAATTTTTAAAGGGGTTTAAAACCCTTTAAAAAAGCAATAAAAAAACCCAAACAATAAATGTTCGAAGATTTCCAAACAACCAGAAAAACTATTGCCTTTTTGGGGTTTGAAAGAAATTTCCTTTTATTTACCGGAGAAGGGGAAAAGGGACCCCGGGCATCGGGGCAAAAATTTCCAAATTTGGGATTTTTTGACCCCTATGAAAAAAAAGAATTGTAAAAAAAAATCCGCCCGGTATTATTTACAAAAAACCGACACAACAAAACAACCACTCCCAAAGATCTTTGTAAAGGGAAAAAATGCAGTTAATCCCAACCAGACACATTCCAGTTGCTTGTTTTTTTTAGGGTTTTTCCCTACAATGCCCCATATGCATATGAAAACTCAGGATTAAAAAACCACATTTTTTGTGTTTTTTCTTTCAAAATGACTTTTTTGTTACAACCTTTTGTGTTACCCTCATGAAGTTTAGATCGTTTTTTTAAACTTTGGGTCATGAAAAAAAAGTTTTAAATTGTAAAACCCAATGTTCTTTGAAATTTGTAAAATGGGGATATTTTTGACGGCACAACACGCGAGATTTTCCCTTTTTGGGCTTTCAAGGGGTTTTCTCCGGGCCAAAATACTGTACTTTTTTCGCCCTTTAAACCCAAATATATTTCCTTTAAAAACCCAATATACCCCTTTAATAAACCTTTCCAATAATTCACCCTTCATTTTTCCAAAAAACCTTCTTGTTATAATTGAATCAAAGGCGAACCCCTTTAGGGAATGGGGATGTGTGGGTACCATCCTGCTTGCCCTTTAGCTACTTCTATTTCCTTGTCTTTAAAAGATATCTTGAAAGGGGAAAAATCAAAAAAACAAAACTATCTGTATCGTGTAAAGTACTCGGGACTCGGATACGGGGGGTTTTAAAGAAGTCAAAAAGTTTTTTCTAACACCCAAAAGCTTTGATAAATCAAAACCCGGTTTAAACCCAAAAAAAACGGGTTTGTCTTTTTTGACTTTTTTTTTTTTTCATCTTTAAACCCCAAAAAGCTGATCATGAAACTTAAAATCCATATTTTTTTTTTGGGAAGCATTTAAAAATTTGCTCGTTTCTTTTTTGGTGACCAACCCTGACATCTTTGCGCTTGTGGGGATTCTCCATATTTTTTTTCCAAAACAGCTTTTGTTCTTCAGCTTAAAAAAAGTCTTTTCGGGAAGAAATCTTTTTGATTTAGTTCAAAAACAGTGTTCTTCATTTTAGGGTTTTCATGAACTGTTTTTTGATCAAAAGCAATTACACAAATAAACCCCCTGTCAACTTTAAACCAGCCTTAAATAAAATTGTAGAAGCTGTAATGACAGACATAATTTTTTTTTGCCTCAAAATTTTAGGCACAAGTTTAGGCGGTTCTTTTTTCCCATCTTTAGGCTTTCTGCAGCAAAAGGGATAGCTTTATGCAGGCCCATGGATTTTAAAGAGGATATTCTAAGTCAATTTCTAGAATGTATCCACGCGGGGAAAACCCGGGCGCCAAAACGCTAAACCCAACAAAAAATGCCTTTTAAAAGGGTTTTTTGGGAAAAATCACGCGGGGTTGCTTTTTTAAAGTTGCGAAAGGGAAGTGTTTGCGCCATTCCCCCATCCTTTACAAAATTGTTTGCACCCTAAATACATAATAGTTAGCCTTTTACCGGATCATAATCGTCCAAGATTTGTTTTTTTTGCTTTCCAGAAAATAAAGCGAAAACCATCCCAAATTTCCTCCCCGCAATCCTTTTTTCCAATCACCCTGAATCATTGGTAGGTCAGACAATAAATCAATCTGTACTCCAAAAAACTTTAAGAAAGCATCCCAACTCACCCGGGGCGCAAAAGGGAATGCGAAAAGGCCCCCCCAGGCTATAAGGGTTTAAAGCGGGTTTTTTCTATAATTTTCAAAAACTCCCCAACAAACATACATGGGCCTTTAATAGGAATCAAATAGTCCCCCATCGTTTTTAAATCAAATTTTCTGCCACCCCCCCACCCTTGGACATGCTGGAAATCAGAACATTTGGATGCCCTTTCCTCTAAGCTAAAGAACGGGGTTTTTAGGCGGAAGTGAAATCTTCATAAAACCCTTTTCCCAACTTTTCATGAACTCAAAAGGGGTAAACCCCCTTTTCAAACGAGATTTGGGGGGTCAAAATATTCTTTTTTTTAATTGGGCGGGCCTTTAAGGCATACCCCAGCGCCTAATGACCCCATCTGTGTTTCATAGAGTCATAAAAAGACATTTTTTTTTTAAAAGCAAAACACATGAAATTTTTCGATGACGGGGTGCAATGCATTTTTATCCTGAAGGGTCTCAACGCTTTAAATTAAAGATAGAGCCCGTAACCTGGGCAAGTTATGAAAGAATCCCGGCAGTTTCCCATGTTTTGGGGATCAAACTTTGGGGTTGAAGATTGCATTTACTGTGCGCTGCTCCTCTGAACTTTCGCTAATGTGATCAGGGCCCCTTTTAACCCCGCCCCCGTCGGTTTTTGCTGCGTCTAAATGAGGGGTCTAAACCGCAAACCCAACAGGGGAAAGGGCTGAGTCAGGCTGTTTTTGGGTTTTTTCTTCGGGTGCATCATGTTTTTCAGATAAATTCAGATTATTAGAACGGGCTTCCCCCACTTGCTGCATGCGCTGTAAAAATCTTCTAGCCGCTTTTGGGTTCCCCTGTAAATTCTGGGGGTTTGAAAGACGCCATGGGGGGCCTGAAAATAATGAAACCCAAATTTAAAACAAATCTGGGGGGGGGATTACTCCCCCAAACCCTTTTTTGGGTTTCTGGGGGGTTGGCCCCCTCATAACAATAAGCGTTTAAAGCCCTGCGTAAACAACGTATGGAAAATTTTTCCCCCGTTTCCAGTTCATAAAACTAATTTTTAACATCCGGGGGGGCGTAAATTTCTGTATTACATTTCAACTGGGCCGATACAAGTTTCTTATTTTTCGTTTGCGGTTTTAAAGCAGATCTTTCTTGTTAAACTTTTTCCCTTACAGAATTCTGTTTGCGTCTTTTTTTTTGAAGTATGCGCTTGTCAACTCATTTTTTCGAATCAATGTGTAATGCGGTAGCCCCCTGGTGAAAAAAACAGTAGAAAGTCAACATGATTTTTGTCTGGTTTCCAAAATCGGGGGGAACTTTCTGGACCCCTTTAACCCGGTGTAGTTTTGGGTTTCCCACCCAAATGGTAAACAAAAACAGTTTTTTGGTTTTTTTTGTTCCCAAACTGATAAAATGGAACCAAACGCTAACGGGAAAGGATTTTCCACAAAAATTAAAAATAAATTAAATGTAAGGGTGATAGTTAACCTCTCTCGGTTTTTTTTGGGCGGGCGTAAGCAGCCGGGGCAAGAACAACCACTTTAAAACCATTGTTGTCTGAATTCTTTATTTTTAGAACTGCTTTTTTTTTGGCTCCCAAAATTTTGGAGGCAGGGGGAAATGGAAGACCTGCCTACAATCGGCTCATACGGGCCTGTTTTAACTAAACCTAAGACTTCGCCCTCTGCCCAAAACCAAGCCTCTCTTTTTTGGCTTCTTCGGCCCACATCAAACTTTTGTAAGCACTCGTCTGCCCAACCAGGTGTTAAGTCTTTAAGGGGAAAAAAATATCTGTTTTTTTAAAGTTGAGACCCAGACTTCTGGGGTTTTTTTCATTTATTGTTAAAAATACCCAAATTAAAACAGCTAACATTACTTTAACGGTGGCCCTATTTTTTAGTTTCCCTGGAACTTGAGAAATAAAAGAGCAACACTTGCCGTATTTTTGCGGGGATTAATGACTTCTAAATAAATTATCATTCAGTCCTTGATAAATCTTCTTGCATTGTTTTCAAAAAATTAAACGGGGCCTTCAATATTTTACCCAGGCTGAGTTTCTTTTCTAACTCAAAATATTTTTTTAAAAACAAAAAAAAATTTTAATCATATCGATGGTCTTTTGTGTTTAGACCTTTAAACTAAAGTAAAAAAACCCCCTTTTGGCGTTGTTAAATGGGCGGGTTTTTAAGCAGAGTTTTAATTTTTCCCGTTTACTTTTTTTAAACACCCCCCTTTTTTCTTTTGGGTGTCGGGTTTGTTAAAAAAAACCTAGTCCTCGCCTTTTTTTAAATTTCCTTTTGTCTTTTTTTTAGTCATTAAAATCAGCCTGTAAACGGCTAAAATTTTTCATCCGTGAGTTTGAGTCCCGCTAGGCTTTATTTTTTATCAGATTGAAGGAAATAAGTTTAGCTGTTATTAATGAACCCCCTAGCTTTGTGCTTTTGGAGTTTTTTTTTTTTATTTTTTTTCTTTGCAACAAACCCACAGCTAATGAACACAGGCCGAGAGCTAAAGACAAACCACCAGAGGCAAAGCTGCAGGTGCGCCTATGCCCGAAACCAAAAGACCAACACTCGTTTTCCCGCCCGATGCGGCGCTTTTTATTTGATGCCCCAGTATTTTAAAAATATGTAACAGCATTAAAGGCCGCAGAAAACCTTCGTTTGGGTTTTGGGGGGAGTTTTGGGGGGGGGGAAAGGGCCTGCTCTAGTTTTTGGGTTTCATTTGTGTAATGTTGGTTAATCTGAAAAGGGTTTTTTTTTCAGCAGAGACGGCCCCCGGGGGGGGGGGGGGCAATGTTGGGCCCTTTTATAGCACAAGTTTCCGCTTTTCCCTTCTTTTGGGGAAATTTTTATAATTCAAAAACAAACATGCCTTTTTTTTAAAAAAAAAAATAATTTAGCCTTCTACATAAAACAATCTGTTTTTCTTTAATATTCACTGGGAAATCATATAGTAAAAAAAAAATGTACATTAAGTTGGGTTTAAACGTCAAATTTTTCTTTGTCAATTTGAATGTTTATTACTTCTTTAAAAACCTTCTCCCACTTCCATGCAACCATTATCCCTTTACCTTTGGTCAATCCATAAACCGTATTTGTTGTTTAAAAAAAAAAACATCAAGTCCCTTCACTGTGAAATGAAGATTTTTTAGGGCACAAGGCTGCTGTTGACTCTATCCTCCCACCTCCAACAATTTTTTTATTTTCATCAAAATCGATAAGGTTTTAAAACCCGCTAGTGTAGATTTGGGTTTGGGGCTACCATCAATTGACATTGCACTTTCGTTTTTTTAGGAAATTTAAAAAACTTTTCAGTTTTTCTTTTTAAAAGGGTTTTTCATCTTTGCCCAGCAATAAAATCCCCTTTAAAATTGGGTTTTTTCTGAGACACTTAAACCGAAAAATTTCCCTATTGTGTCTGCCCCGCTTTTGGATGTGTAAATGGTGACCCCTCTTTTGGGAAAATATTTTTTGCTATCTCTTTTATCGTTTCTCAAACCTTGTAAATTAGAGTTTTCCCAACAAAAATCAAAATCTAAAAGCGATGTCAAAAATTTCGTACTTTTGGGTTCGGTGCCCGTTGTTGACCTGAAAAACGTTTGTATTCATTAAAATTTTTTCATATAAAATCTGTCTTTTAAAAACTCCTTGATAGTATGGCGCCCTGCGCATTAACAACTCAAAATCTAAGGGGGTAGAAAAGCGAATTTTCCCTACGCTAACTTACAGCTTTCATGCTTTTTTCCCCCTTCAGCATCTGAAAGGGGCCCCCATTTTGTGTTTTTTGTGGGTTCATTATTATCAATTTCCCTTTAAACGCAAGATCAGCCCTTTTAAACTCGGTTTTGCCATAGATCAGAATGGTTTAAAAAAAAGTCCGGGATTTTGTAAAAAAAATTTTTTTTCCCCTCAAATTTTTTAAAATTTTCTTAAAAGCCCCCCCAAATTTTTGCACAACTTTTCCCGGTTTTGTCGTTTATTCATTCTATTTTTAAAGTAATTCCGTAGAGCCGGCAAAAATCACGTCATTGGGTCCAGGCTTGGAAATTTTTTAAAAGTGAGAATTTGATTTTGCATCAATAAGATGGATTATTTGGAACAATAATATTCTGTTTTTTTCCCTTCACGCCCCTAGGGGTTTTTTCAGACTTTATCCGGGTCAAGAAATGAAACCCTATACTTGTGACATTTTTATGAAGCCAAAAAAAAAAATTAATTAATTTTAAAAAAAGGCAGGCATTGGAGGGAAGAAGAGTATGATTTTGATTTCCCGAAAACGACATTTGAAAAAGACTCCTTTTAAAACGCATCGCTTTAACGCCCCATTGCGGCTGAAAAATTTAAAAGAAAGCCCTGTAGATCATTTTACCCCAAAAAAAGACCCCTTGAACCCCCCCCCTTTTTGACCCTAAAGGGTTTTTACCGAGATGATGATGGCCCCTTTTTATGTGAAAAACCCCCAGGGGCAACGTTTTAAAACCCTTTCGCTGAACCGGGAAAACCCCCCAAAGTTTTTAGGGCCCTAGGGACAATAACAAAAACTCCCTGTGAGCGTACAAAAACCCCCTTGGGGGATTGGGGAAACCAAAATTAATGAGGTAAAGGTTTCTAAACAACAAACACGCACAAAAACCCCCCAGGGAGCCCAAAAACAAAAAAACAAAAACCGAAGTTTAAAATTCCCAAAAAGTTGGGCGAATTAATAGAAGGGAAAACCAGTTTTCAGAAAAAACAGCATTAAAAAAAAATTAAAAGATTCCCCCCCTACCCCCCCCAGAAAAATGGCCCCTAATCATTTTGCTTAAAAAAAAAAACCCTCCGAGGGGAAATTTAAAAAAACAACTTAAGGGGGAAAAATGGATAAGGGAATGAGCGTAAAAAAAAAAAAAAGAAAAAAATCTTTTAAAGGGTGATGAGCAAACTTAGGGGGCCCTATGTTAAAGAAGAAATAAACCCAAAAAATAAAAATTTTTGAAAAAAAAAGATCGGGAAAGCTAAAAACGGTGCCCAATTCCGGGGAAACCAAATTTGAACCAAGTGAGCCGAATAAAAGAAACTATCCCAAAAAAATTTTTATGCAACACAACACAGCAAAAGAATAAAAACACTGGTTTTGGGGGCAAGGGGTCACTTAGCCAAACGTTAAAACAGCCTTAGGTTTTGGGAATAAATACACTGGGGATGGGTATTTCCGGGGGTGGTGGAGGGCAAAGTTTAGTGCCCCCATCCCCTCCCTGGGTAAAACATGGGGAAAAAAAAAAAGCTTGATCATCTGCGGATTTAAATTAAAAAATTTTTCTGGAAAGCTATTGACTCTTTGCCAGGGATAATTTGGGAGTAACGTTTGCTGGGTTTTGTCTACTGCAGGCAAAGTAGGTTTTTGGGTGTTTGGGTGAGCACTTATGGGCATTAGTTCTCTTAATAGTCGGGTTTTAAAATTTATAAGAAAAGAACCCAAATAATTTCCAAAGGCCCTTAATACCAAAAACTAGCGCTGTCTTTTCCCTATTCAGGTCATTTTTTTTTTTGACTTTTTCAGTGGCCTTTTGGGGTTTGGGCCTCGGGGGTTGGATGACTATTCTTGGGTTTTTTTTTTTTTGTTTGTAAATTAAAATGGCCCCAGAATTTATGTCGTTTTTTTTTTCCCACCTTCTGTCATTTTCCTGCCTTAATGATTTTATTATTGAGTTTTTATTGTGCCTAAACCCGGAGTCTGAGGCAGAAGGTAGCTATATAAACCGTGCCAACAGCCAAAATCTACCCTTTTTAATTTTTGCGTTTTGTAAAACAAATTTGGGACCTTTTAAAACCCCGAAAATAACTCAAATGAAAAATAATAGCATCCTCTAAAATTTTCTAAGGAAAATTTTTTTTGTGCGTACAAAGGGCCCTAAAGGACCAGTTATGCCCCGGAAACCGTTTTGGGGCTTGGGGAACCTACAAACACCAAACGCAAATACGAAAAGAAACTTTTTTTTCGTACTATTCCTGCTTTTGGGAAAGGCCCCCCCAATGTGTCCAAGATAAAAAAGTTGCCATGCTTTTTTAAGCCTTGCTCTAGGAAACCCCAGTGAACACCGGGGGCCTAAGAGGGAAAGTGTGTAAAGGATTCCCTCATAGGTTTTACTTTTTTGTGCACCCCCACAAAAAAGGGGGGCCTAAGCCATGATTTAAGTCCGACTTTTGTCTAAAGTCTGTCTTTAAAATTAAAATTGGGAAATTTTTTACAAATCCTTTCAAAAGCCTTCAGTCTAATTTTTGTTTTCGAATGGAAAGAAAAAGTTTTGTCAACGGTAAAGGCGCTTGCAGTTCAGTCAAAAAAACGCGGGAAAGGGGAAAAAAAAAATGAAATCTGTACACGACCTTCCCCCAAAGGATTAAAGGAAAGAATTTTAAAAGATCAGCAAACGACACTCCACACCCCGTTTAATTTCAAAAAAAAACAACAAAGTTTTAAAAGGTTCTATAAAAAAAAGGGTCGGATGACTAAAAAAATTTTGGGGGTTAGTCTTTTTAATAGGGGGGTTTAAAAAATCTGCTTTAAGGAGTACTCACCTTTTTTTGAAAAATTTCCGTCCCGGGTCCCCAGAAAAGACAAGAGTAAACAGTTGTTTTTATTTTTAAGATTTTAGTGGGGGCCCCCCAGAATAAATTTTTTTTAAATAATTTAAACCACTTTATTTTTTTAAATTTTTTTAAAAAAAGTTTGGGGAACAATAACTTCTCCCGACCGTCCTTTCCCTTTTTTTAACATGCTATTTATAACAATTTTCGGAAACCCAAAAAGGTCGCGGGTCCATGAAATTTTTACAAAGTCGTATGGTTTTAAAAATAAACGAAAACCCAAAAGAATAATTAAAGGGTTAGAAAATATGACGGGGGAAAAAAAATTAATTAAACCAGTTAACAATACCCCGATGGTTAATTTCGGGTTTTGCTCACTAAAACAGCATTGAGAAAATTTGACATCACTCTCAAACTTAACAATGCAAATCAAAAAAAAATATTAACAATTTAAACCGAAGAAGCAAATTTACTTTTTTTTTTTTTTTAAAAAAGAGCTAGCTAAAATGGGTTTGGCTTTGAAGCTAACATCAGGACACTCAAAAAATTTATTTTTTACACCAAAACAAAACTTTAAAATTAAAGAGGGGAAAATCCCCCCTCGATCTTTCATTAAATTTAAAACTCCCTTGGGTTTATTTAGACGAGCTACACTGATAAAACTTATTGTGGGAAGGGGCCCCCAACGTTTTAAGAGCCTTCCGTCAGGGGAAAAAGGGATATTGCGATTATGAAATAAAACAATTTCCCCAATTTACAGTTTTAAAAAATTTTGTTTTTTTGGGGGGGGGGTTGGGTCATTTAAAATAAAAATCCCAGCAAAACGGGGAAAGTCGTGAAATTGATAACCTGCAAATTGTTTTGGGAAAAAAAAATTTAAAACCTACTAAAAAAAAATGGGGCCCGGGGGGGGGGGGGGGGCCCGAAAAACCGGGATTACATTAGCGCCTTTTTAAGGTGTAAACTTTAAAATTTAAAAAACCTTGCAGGGCTTGCGGGGCTTTTTAACAAAACGGGAATAGGCGTTTTTTATGGGTTTTTAGTACACAAAGATGGTGATTATAAACGCAAAAAGGTTGGGGACAGCAAAAAGTTTTTTCCCAAAATGAAAACCCGCAATCTAAAGCAAAAATGTTGGCCATATAAATAAAATAGTTCGAAAACCGACCTCAAATGGGACTTTGGGGGCCCTATTTAGAATGGGACTAAAATTTGAATTTATAAGCCCAATTTTTCATTTTTTAAACCATAAAAAAAAATTTCAAAAACATTAACCAGGCCCTTTTACATGTAAGTCTTATGCCAAGGAAAATATCAAAAAAGGGAATTAAAATAAAGCCTATGAGAAAAAACAACATCCTCCACAGAAGAAAAAGGGTTTAAAAAGGGAACTTCTAAAAAATTACAGTTAATTCCGCAAATAAAATTTGGGAGACACTTTCACAATGATTTTTTGAAATTTCGTCTTAAAAGACAAGGCGAGGAAGGGGGCTGTGGGGCATGACGTCCTTTTAAAAAAATTTCTAATTAGCGGGAAAAACTTAGACTTTAAAAAACTTAAAGTTACTCCCCACCAAAATGGGAGGATATTAGGTCATAAAAACAACAAAAAAATCAATATTATCTAAATTAAAAAATCTTACGCACTGAATTGGATTAATCTTACACATTTAGACCTTATGGGATTTTTTTAACTGAACAATTTTTTGACAAGACTATAAAAACAATAACTGGTTAATTAAAATTCTAGTAAAAACTTTTGGGGCATTAAACTTTATGCAAAAAACCCCCCAAATTTTTATGATTTTTGGGGGAACGGTTGTGGAAAAACAATATTTGCCCAGACCTATTTCAAACAGTTTATCGCTATAATTTTGATCAATTGTGATTTTCGTCCAAAACTTAAATGGAACAAAGCATACATGATAGAAGGGTTTTATGGCAGATGAGAAATAAATTTATTAATCCTAGCAAAACTAAGTGAGTGTTTTTTAAAAATTTTTTTTAAACGTTTTAAGGAACGCAACACTATTTTTTTATAGATGACTGTTCGGGAAAAGAGACAGTTAAAAAAAAGGGAAAAAAATTTTTCAAAACTGGCTTTCATGGGAAAACATGCTAGGATAAGTGTGTGGTTTTATGTCAAAAATATAACTCAGTTTTAAAAAACATTAAAACAGTTAAAGACGTATTTTATTCACAGAAAAACAGACTCATTTTTAAAATGTTTTTCGCGAAAAAAGTTATTGAAAAAAGACAGGAAAAACATAAAAAATTTGCAAAAACGAAAACTGAAAAGTTTAGTAAAATTAGTATTGAAAACGGATAACCTACACAATATGTTTTTTTTAGGGCGTTATTTTTTGGGTTTTGAATCTTACTTGTTAGAGAATATAAAAAGCCATTCTGGATCGCCCGGCGAAAAATTTTTGAATGGGCCTTCACCGACGGGGGGTGGGGGTGGGGGGAAGCGGCGGGCGGGGAGGGGGGGGGAGTTTTGGACTGGGAATTCGATTCTCACCAAAGCTTACACGTTTCGTACTTTTTGTACTGAAATTTTCATCCCCGCCTCTTTCTCACACATACGAACACCCCCCCCCCCCCCCCCCCCCCCCCCCCCCCCCCCCCCACGACCCCCGAATGTATGCACAGAAAATTTTAAAAGATCAGAACATCTGTCCGAAATGGACTACACGGAAGACTGTAGATTAAAAAGTACATCTTTAAAATAAACTTGAAAAAACAAAAAAAAAACGTAAAAAAAAGGGGGAAATCAGCCTTACTACTAGGACGAGTATACACGTTAAACACTCTCTCGCTTTACGAATTTCATTCAGTGTGAAATGTCCTACCTTTCTATTTTTTCCCCCCTCGACTAAATAATTATTACCACGACGAAAGTACGTACACCCCTTCAGTAGCGGATTCAGCAAAAACTCCGCTCAGAGCACCGCGTTTAGCCGAAAGCTCACACGGAGTCTGACCCTCCCATGGGGAGATATGACGCTGTCGGTGTTTTCACAGTCTCACTTTGTAAGATGCTGCCGCCCGCTCTAAAATTGGGATCGCTCGACATAGGGGCCT
>JAFLJL010002447.1:0-27224 GCA_018398815.1 Conus ventricosus | reverse complement strand
ATTTTAAAATGGCTAAAACGATACTGAAGAACAGGTTTGTTTTGTATTCGAGGCCATTAGTTTTACTTTAACAGTTGTTAGAGTATTTTGTTGAAAGAAGAAATTAGTTGGTCAGTCAGTGAAGGCAAGCCAACTATTCACATGTCTGCCCGCACAGGGGCTGTGTTGTGCTAAACTCGTTCCTCGCTATACAGCGAGAGCCGCCTCTTTCTCTGTTCTTCATTGTGCTAATGGTAGTTGTCTTGAAGGAGGCGAAGCATAGGTGTGAAACTGGAGAGACTTTTCTCTTAAAGGTTTGTTGGTTAAGGAAATGAAACATAGTGTAGTAGTTTTAATACGTGTTTGAAATTGATGAGATGGTTCCGTATCTAATAATATGGCGCTGCATTGTTGAAAGTGCGAAGCCAAAAACCATCCATTACGCGTTGATTGTTGCGGGAGCTGGCTTGAGACAGCCTAAAGCCACGTTTTAAAAACATGGGCGTTCATTTCATTAGGCGAAGGTAAACACGGCTGATTCGTATGATAAGAAACTGATATTTAAAAACATTTTTGCTGTTCTCCCAAGTAAAATTGTTCCTCAGTTTGTATTAGACTGTTCTGATTGGTACATACAGATTTTCAGTGTTCATGTGGCAGGCTGATCTGTGTATTAAGAGTGTATACTTTTTACTTTTCTAATTCTAACTAGGTTTTCTGCTCAAGTGTGCCCTTATGCAACGGAATGGCGATTTTTTAATGTTTGGAAACAAAACTAGATAGGCTAGGCAGACCTTAGTACATCTACCAGTTTTGGAGAGGAGGTAGTGGGCGGGCCGGCCGGCACTATCTTCTATATAAATGCTCCAATTATACAATGTGGATGTACTACTACTGGCGAATTAGAGCGCCATAAAAGGTTGGCCACAGCAGTAATTGCCTTAACTCTGCCAACTACAGTTGCCCCCAAGCCTGGTTGAAGAAAAGAGGAAGCCACAGCAAACTTGGCTATGTGATCATATGTGGTTGGGCGTCATGCTTTGTCGTTTCACGCGCGGTGAACGGTGGCCCTACTTGCTGGACTCATGCCACAAAGCCCAGGACAGTTTTCTAAAATTAGTTCTTTACCTCACTGCTTGACGTCTTGCTTCGTGTTCTCGGCTCGTGATACGGTGACCTACTTGCTGATCTGCCCACAAAGCCCGGACAGTTTTCTAAAATAGTTCTTACCTCTATGCTTTGACGTCATTGCTTCGCCGTTACACGCGCTAGATGTGTCTGAACGGTGGCCTAACTTGCTGGACTCCCTAACCAGTGGCTTAGGCTGCCTTTTAGGCGGGTGTACTTTATAAATTGTCTTGTTTTATTTAATCAGGCTTTTGTTAGATGCACTTGGTGGCTGCTTTGAACTTGAAAAAAGAGGTCATGCATCACAAAAACGCAAAGCACTGTCTGCACTAAGTGGTGTTACACATGACAAGTCATAAGCTCTGGTACACCACACACACTCCCCACCCCCCAGTCACCCAAGGGTCTTAATTAAGTTTTTAATTAAGTCACCCCAAGTTCATAATTAAGAACTTAATTAAGTTTTTAATTAATACTTCTAGATCTTTATAAGTTCTTGATTAAGTTTTTAATTAAGTTTTTACATAAGTCAACTTAAGATCATAACTAAGTTCATCCTTTAAAGTACAACCAAGTTCTTATTTTAAGTTATCTTGTAAATTATCAAAAAATACAATTATCGTTTTTATCTTAAATTGCAGATGTCTAATATAGTACACACACGCCTCAAAAAAACGCGTCATCGTTGAGGATGTCTTGCTCAGCGTTCTCTGCATTGATCTTTAGGAGGCCTTACATCCGAAGCTATCCGCATTGATTACAATTTGGTCTATGGAAATGTCTTTTATAGACTCCATGTCTTTATTTATTGACTTTTATCATTTTATAATTAGTCATGTTCTATTTTTATAAAAAAAATTTAAAATTAAGTTCTTAAAATATTATTCCATTTGAAATGGTCAAATGAGCTTTGTTATTGGCGGTTTGTGGCGTGCAGTTGTGTTCGGCTTCTGTATTTAGCGGTGGAGATTGTTTGGGGTCTTGTTTTTGCCAGCGTTGTTTATATATTTTTATAACCGTAATAACCGCCCCCGCAGGCAGGCAAAAGAGCACCAAAAATGGCAACAGTTTTAAGTTCAATATTCATGAAGACTTTAGGGGCCTTGTATCACAGGGAGTTTTTATAGCTGGATTGAATTCAACTTGTTCTGGCTTATGGCGGTTGTTATGTTTTCATGGATGAGGTATATTCTGTAACATTAATTTTTTTTGTCTGTTTCCACTCTGCTAATTTTTTTCCTTGCTTCAAACACGCCCAGGCTTTTTACTGGTTACTTTCTCACCTGATTCCAATGTTTATGATTTCTGCTGATTTCTGGCTTGGTTACTTTCTCCATGATTCTGGTTCTGATAGATTTTCCAGCTCGTTCATTTTGAAGGGAAACAAAAATCATTTGATTAAAAGTTATTTAATCCAGGATCGCTGGGCGATACTAAGTTCTAAATCTGTAGATAGATCACATCCTAGAGACTCTAAGACTTTGTTAAAACTGGATCTTGCGTTAATATCATACGTAAGTCTTGTTCAGAATCAATGGGAGCAAATCTATGACTAGTTTTTGTGAACAAACTAAGAAAACCGTTTGCCCACACTTTTCACCATTCTAGACCCAGCTGGCTTATACCTTTATGACTACTTTAAAATGTTTGCGGCGGCATCTGTTTGAATCTGTTTCTACTGCTGTTTCAGTTCCGAGGAACTGTGTTTGTTTTCCACATGTGCCAAGGAATCAGCTCTTCCTTTTTGGGCATAATAGCTTGGATTTCAACTTGGTCATAATAGTTAAGGAAGGTTTAGGTGCCTTGTAGCTGTAGAGTTCATCTGTCTGTGTTCAGGTTTGTTTATAAATAATAATTATTTTATTTTTAAAAATTGAGCACCGAAAAACTATTGCAACTTGTATACCTTTCTGCTGTTTATTGGAGGCCTTAAGTGTAGGATACTCATGCTTGTAAAGCTTGTAGAATTTCAACCAGCGATCTTGGGCAAACTAGGACTTTGAGGATTCAGCAAAGCTGATTGCTATCATTGCAGCTTCGGTTGCCACGAAAGATTTTCTAGTTAAGCAAGGAATAATTCCAGACAATATAAATATGTAAGAAAAAAATACATTTATAAAAAATGGCTTCACTCGCAATAATGATAGGCGGCGCTGTGGTGAATGCGCTTGCTTTTAGCGGAAGTAATTTCGCATTTAGTAAACTGGGGAATGACGGCGAGAGAAAAAGACATAACAAAGCTATGGAGGAACTAGCAGCTGCACAAGACGCCTATGAAAGGCAGAGACTTGAGCAGTTAGATTTTATTAATGACACACTGAAAAGACAGGGGCATGCAGCTTACATATTTAAAGATGTTGATCAAGCAATAAAACAATATTATCTAGTAACAGGCAAACCGGTCCAGACATTGCCCCCACCAAAATTCAGTGACTTTTATCAACCATCAGAAAAACAAAAGATGCAAGAAATCGCGTTTATTGTCGTTGGTATGACCGTCGTGTATTTTGTTGCACATAATATTGGCTGAATAAAAAATGAACAAAATCTATTATTCGCCCAAAGGATATTGGAAGGGTATCACAGCAATACAAAAGCTAAGCCAAGCAGCTGGAGTTAGTGAACAAACAGCAAAAGAATGGTTATCTAAACAAGCGATTTGGCAAATTTATTTACCTGCGCCTAGACGAATACAGAGACCACACTTTGTCAATACAACTCAAACGACACCCATCAAATGGATCTTCTATATTTACCCTCTGATAGGATTAGACGAAAAAGATTTAAGTACGCACTTACAGTCATTGACATAGCTTCAAGATATAAAGATGCTGAACCATTAACACAAAAGAGTGCTTCTGCTGTTGCTGTCGCTATACAACTAATATACCAACGAGGCCCGTTAACTTATCCTCGCATGATTCAAGTCGATGATGGAAAAGAATTTAAAGGCCAAGTGAATCAATTATTGTTAAAACATAGAGTTACCATTAAAAGAGGCATTCCAGGAGTTCACAGATCACAGGCTTTAGTTGAAAACTTTAACAAACAGTTAGCTGAAAGACTTTTCTCCTACCAGTATCACAGAGAGCTGATTGACAACTCCCGCAACACAGAATGGGTTAGAAGACTGCCCTCAGTTTTGCGCGCAATGAATAATGAAGAATTTAAAGGGCTAAAGCCAGTACAAGCAATCAAAAGAAAAACAATAAATGTTGTTGAAGGAGAGTCTTCATCCGGCAAACTATTACCATTTGGATTGAAAGTAAGGTACCTTTATTTACCGGGGGAAGCAGAAGGGGACACTCGCATCAGGGCAACCGATCCAGTTTGGAGTGTTGACCCATATGAAATAAAAAGAATTGTAAAGATGAATCCGCCCGTGTATTATTTACGAGAAACTGACACAACAAAACAACCAGCTCCTCAAAGATCTTTTGTGAAAGAAGAACTGCAGATAATTCCGCCAGGCACAGTTCCACTTTAATTAATTTACGGTTCTCCAGTGCCCGATTGCATATGAAAACTCCGGATTAACAAACACCCGTTTTGTGTTTGTTCTATCTAACGACTTCTTTGTTACAACTGTTGTGTTGATCTCATGTAGATTAGATCGCAGTTTTACGTTTTTCATGATAAAAAATCTTTTTGGGCAAACAATTTCTTTGTAGTTGCCCAGTGTATTTTTTGACTGCCAACGCTGCGAGAAAATTCCCTTTGCTTTTTTAATGATTTTCTCCTGGCTCGAAATACGGGGTACTTTTTTTGCCCTTTAAACCCCCCACATACCCCTTTTATTCCCTTTTTTCCAGAAAATTTCATCCTTCTCTTTCCAAAAACCCTTCTTATTATAATTGAATGCAAAGCGAATCTTTGGGAAAACCCCAGATGTTTTCAAAAACCATCCATTTCGCTCCTTAGTTTACTTCTAATTCCATGTCTTTATAGATGTCCAGAAGGGATACTAAACAAAAACTATTGTACTGTGTAAAGCACTCTAGACTCGGGATACAGGGCTTAAAAGTAGTCAAAAAAAAATTTTCAAAACACAAAAGCTTTGTAAATCAAAAACAGAAACCCCCAATAAATACAGGTTTGCCCAAAATTTTGACTTTTTTTTTTTTTCATCATTAGGGCCGAAAACCCTAAAATTCATAAAATTTTCTAAAGGTCCGATTTTTTGGGTTTTTTGAATTTAAAGCTTAATTGCTTCGTTCTTTTTGGTAAACCAAATTTTTCCCTGAGGGTTTCTTTGCGCTTGGGGGAAATTCTCCATAGCCCTTTCCAAAAAAACCCTGTTGTTCACAACTTAAAAAATTTTTTTTTTTTTTTCTGAAGCATCTGGGGTTTTTAAGTTTGAGATCATTTTTCTTAAATAAATTAGGGTTTCATGAACTGTTCTTGATCAAAACCCAATTAGCGATGAACGCTGCCCAACTTCAAACCATGTCTTAAATAAAATTGTAAAATCTTTTAATGCAGACATAATTTTTTTTGCCCGAAGATTAGGCAACAAGTTTTAAGGGGGTTTCTTTTGGGATCCATCTTTAGACTTTCGCTGCAATGGATATAAATTATGCAGGTCATGGAGTTCATGAGGATTTCCCAAGTCAACTTCTAGAAAAAAACCCCACCCTGTTGGTCAGGCGTTAAAAATTTCCCAACCTTTTAAACCCTTTTTTGAAAAATTTTTTTTGGGGTTAAAAAAAACCTGGTGCTTTTTTAAAAGTTGCTTAATGGAAGGGGATTGGCCCATTCCCCCCACCCATACAAAATTTTTTTGCGTCAAAAATTCCCATGAGATATTTAAAGACCTTTTACCCCGGATTTTAATAAATCCAAGTATTTTTTGGTTTGTTTTTTACAGTAATGATCCGATGCCATACAAATTTCCCTTCCCCAATCCGTTTTTAAATCATCTGAACCCTTTGGTAAATCTGACAATAAATCAATTTTTTACCCGGGAAAACCCTTTAAGAAAGCGTCCCAACTCACCCCGGGGGGGCAGAAATAAAAATGCGCGGATCCAAACTATAATGTTTCATGCAGGCTTTCTGAAAATTTTTAAAAGGGACCCCCCCCAACAAACATGTTCAGCCATTAAATAGGGTCATGTAGTCCCCCCCATCGTTTTAAAAACCCTCTAACTTCTGCCATGCTTTTTGAGAAACCCGGGTAATCGGAGTCGCTGTGTCCTTTCCTCTAAGACTAAAAAGAACGCGCCTTTAGGGGGGAAAGTGTGTTTTCCCATAAAACCCTTTTCCCCCAACTTTTCATGAACTCAAAAGGGGAAAACCCCTTTCTAACAAGAGTTGACCAAAAAAACCCTTCCTTTTATTGGGCGGGCCCCTTTAAAAGGGACAAACCCAGTGACTCAATGACCCCAAAAAGGGTTTTTGCATAGATTCTTTAAAAAAGCCCTTTTAAATTTTTAGATTAAAACACATGTATTTTCTGATGACTGTGCAATGCATGCTACCCTGAAGGCGCGGGTTACTGCTTGCAATAAAGATGAGAGTCGTAACCTCGCAATTTATGAAAGAAGAGGGAGCATTTTCCCTTCCTTTGGTTAAAAACTTTAGTTAAAAGTTTGGGCATTTTTTATGCCCCGCTCCTTTTGAACTTTTTCCGGTAATGTGATAAATTTTCCTCTTACTTTTGGGAAATTCGCTGCGTCAAAATGAGGGGCCAAAACCCACAAACCCAAACAGTGAGTGCTGATTTATACTGTTGTTGGTCTTCAGGCGCCCATAAAGATTTCAGATAAATTAAAGTTTTTTTAAACAATCATTACCACTTGCTGCATGCTTTTTTAAGAATGTTTCTCCCGCACTGGTCCTCTATATAATTCGGGTTCTGAATAAACGCCATCCACCTAACAAAAAATAAAGGGCAAATAACAAATCTGATGTTTTACTCTTTAAAAAGGACTTTTTTTCGAAGTTTTTGGGGGCGCGGGCCCTTCAAAAGGGAAACCAATAAGCGACTCGAAGTCTGCTAAACAACTTAGGGAAATTGTTCATTTTTTTTCCATTTTCTTAAAACTAACTTTGACCCCGGGGGGGGGCGAAATTTTATTCTGAAAATTTAACAGTCAAGGGGGCCAATACAATTTTTTTAATTTTTCGCTTGGGGCCCTTGAACAATGGCTTTCTTTTTAAAACCATTTTCTGCAGAATTCTTTTTTGTGCCCATCTTTTAAAGAAAGGGCTGAAATTTATTTTTACCCCATTTTTTCGAAACCAAATGTGTTTTGTGGCAGCCCCGCTGGTGAAAAAAATTAGTAAAAGGGTCAACATGATTTTTGTCTGGTTTCGCCAATTTTTTGGACTGTTCTTGGACATTTTAATCGGCTGAAGTTTTTGTTTCCCCCATCCATGTGAAAAATTATTGACAGTTATTGGTTTGTTTTGCTTTTTCAAACAGAAAATTTTGGCCCCAACCTAACAGGAAAGGATTTTCCCCTTTGAAGTTAAGATTTTTGGGCGTTTTCCCGATAGTTATTCATCTCCTCTGCGTGGTCGCGGACAAGATGCAGCCTTGCAAAAACGCACCACATAAAAACATTTTTGCCCTAAATTTTTTTAATGTTTAAAACTGCTCTTTTTAAAAACCCAAATTTCCCGAGGTAGGGGAAATGTAAGCCTTGCCAAAAAAACGGGGGCATCCCTTACCCCTTTTTAAATCTGATTCAAAGGATTTCGCCCTCGACCAACCAGAGCCTCTAAATTTTTACTTCTTCAGGGGCCAAAAATCAAACTGTGTAAGCAGTTCGTCTGCCCCCCCCGGGGTTTTAATTCATTATGAAAAAGAATAGCCCGCTGTTTATTTTGAGACCCAATTCTAGTTTTTCTTCTTTAAAAGTTACATGCGTTAAAACAGCAAACTTTAACTTAAACTGGGGGGCCTATTGTTAGTTTGCCTGGAACTTGAAAATTGCATGTAAAAAACCCCTTGCCTTTACGTTTGTTGGGGTCAAAAATTTTCTAAATAAATATCATTCAGGGGCTTTTGATAAACCTCCCTCTCGACATTCCTTAAAAAACAATTCGTTTTGTCCTTCATAATCTTAGCCATGCTGTCTTTTTTTTTAAAGGGCCAAAATTTTTAAATTTAAATTAAAAAAAAATACTTAATCGAACCAATATCAACCCTTTTTTTTTTTTTGGCTTGGACTCATAAACAAAAGAAATAAACACCCTTGGGTGTTTTTTACTGTGACTTTTTAAAAACAGAGTTTAATGTCTCTTTCCCTTTTTTTAAGCTTTCCTTTTTTTATCGCTCGGGGTTTTGGCTTTTTGAGAAAAACTTTTTTCCTCCCCTTTTCTTTGAAGATAAAACTTTTGTTTTTTTTAGTAAACCCCAAAATCGGCCGAAAACCCGTTTAAATTTCTTCTTTCCGTGATGTTTGAGTCAACAAGCGCTTTTTTTTTGCCCATTTTAAAAACGAACAAATTTTTTAGCCTTTATTATTTTGAACCATAGTGGGGTCCCTTTTTGGATTTTAAAATTTTTAAATTTTTTTTGCCAGCCGCATTTCAGCTAATAAAACAAGACCGAAAAGCTAAAAAACAAACCTCCGGGGTAAAGCTGGGGTGCCCCCTATCCCCGTTGCAAAGAGCCCAAACCACCTTTCCCCTGCTAAATTAGGGCGCTTAAAGCCCGTTTGCCCAGTATTAAAAATAGGTAAAAGCATTAAAAGGGGGCCCAAAAACCCTTTTCTTTTGGGTTTTGCGTTTTTTGGGAAAGGGTCTTGCTCTAGTCCTTGTTTGCATTTTTGTAATGTTGGTTAATCTAAGGGTTTTTAGTTGGGGGTTTTTCTATAACAGCAAAAATTTGGGCCTGCAATCTCTCTTTTGGCGGCCCCTTGTGGCACTTTTGGATAAACCAACAACTGCTTTTTAAAAAATGAAAAAATTTAGTATTGAAATAACTTTTAATCTGTTTTCTTTAATAGTCAGCTGCGCATCATATTTTAAAAACAAATGAACATTAAGGGGTTTTATGGGCTTCTTCTTCTTTATCAATTTGAATTTTTTATTACGCACTCACATTTTTTCCCCGCTCCTTTCAACTGAAAATCCTCTGTTGCCCTTTAAAGGTCAACCCATAAACCGAAATTTCGTTTTTTAAAATAATCACAAGCCAACATTGTAAAGGGATTTAAATCTTTAGACACAAGGTCAACCTTTTTGGATTTTTTCCCCCCCCGCCTCCAAAAAATTTTTTTATTTCATCAAACTGCTAAAAAGGGTTTAAAAGCCCGCTAGCGTAAAATTTGGTTAGGACTACCCCCCAATCGAACATTGCATTTTCGTTATTTTTGGGATTAAAAAACTTTTAAACTTCCCTTTTGAACGGTTCTTCATCTTCACCCAGAAAATAAAATACCTTTAAGCGATCTTGCGCGACGCAAAACTAAAATTCCATATAGGGGTCTCCCTGTTTTCGGGATATGTTGTATGTTTAATCCCCTTTTTCCCGTAAAATATTGTTAATTTTACTAAAATTTTGGGTTTGCTCAATCACCCTTTGTTTAAGTGGGGTTTTGCTAACAACGTCAAACCTAACGAGATGTCAAAATGCTGTATTTTGTTTCCCTGTCTGATGATTTGATAACACGTTTGAAATTCTTAAAATTTTATTTCATATGCCCAAATTTTTTTTAAATGCCCTTGAAAGTATGGGGAAAAGCGCTTTTAAAAACTCAAACTCTGGGGGAATGGAAAAGCGATTACCATCCCAAAAAATTTTAACGGCTACATACTTTTTGACGTTTTTAGTATCTCCAGCGCCTTTTCAAAATTTTTTAGGGCTTCTTCATTTTCGTTTTCCTTTAAAAACCCGCAAGAAAAACCCTTTCCCTTTCCCCGGGATACCCCTAATCAGAAGGGGTTTAAAAAATTTAAGTCGCATTAGTAAAAAAAATATTTCTTGCCCCTCAATTTTTAAAGAAATTTTCTTAACAATTGCCGCCCCAGTTTCCCCTGTACAACTGTCCTGTTTGGGCCCTGTTGTTGAAACGAGTTCTATTTTAAAAAGGTAAGACCCCCCAAGCCTGGCACAACAATTCATCCGCTCCTAGTCTGGAAATTTGACGGGAAAGAATTTGATCTCAAAAAAAAAAAAAAAAAAAAAATATAGAGGGATTTTTTGGGAACAAAATACCCCGGTTTTTTTCCCCTCACCCAAAGGGGGGCTTTTTCGGGTTTCTATGGGGGTCAAAAAATCGACCCCAAATTCTTGTGACATTTTTTTTGAAGCAAAATAAAAAGTTAATTTTTTAAAAAAAACAGGGGCGGGAAATTTGAAGCTGAAAAAGATTATGATGTTTTTGTTTCGGGGAGACGACATGAGTGAAATGATCCCTTTGACACAGAAACGCTCAACCCCCCCAAATGCAGCTGAATTAACAAAAAAGGTACGGCCCGGACATTTTAAAAAAGGGTTTAGGCCAAGAACCTCCCAAATTTTATAAAACCCAAATGTTTTTGAATTAAAAAATGGTCATTTGCCCTGAAAAAACGATAAAGGGGCCCAATTTGTTGGGAAAAACAACAAAACCCAACCCATCAAAGTTTTTAGCCGTGGGTTTAATTAAAAAAGATTTCATTTTGGAAAGAAAAAATTTCCGCCTTGGCATTGCTAGCCCAAAAATTTAAAGGGGCGGAGGCATTTTCTAAACTTAAAAACCCACACTCAAGAACCCCCACAGATAACCAAAGGGCAAAACATGGAATTTAAAAGAAATTAAATAAAACAGCATTTCAAATTTAAAAAAATAAAATAGAAGCAGAAACCATTTTTTCCAGAAAAAAACAGCGTAAAAAAAATTTTTAATTTTTTCCCCCATTCCCCTATGGAGAACAAACGGCCCTTGATCATGCTTTAAAAAAAAAACCATTAGAGGCGAATTAACAAAAAATTTTTAGCAAAAAAAGGTAAAACAAATGAGAAAATAAAAAGGGAGAAAAAGAAAAACTCGTTGGGGGTTTGATGAGGGGCCCAATTTAAGGCATGATTTTAAAAGAAAAATGGGCCCAAAGACAAAAAAGACTTAAAAACAAAGAGATAAACAAGACTAGAATGCTGTCTACAAACCGAAAACAATTACGAACTCAAGTGAGCAGAATAAGAGAAACACCCAAAAGAATTTTATAAAGACACAACACTAGCAGAACAATAGGGAACACTTTTTTGAGAGAAAGGGAGTCACATTAGTAAGCGTTTTTTAACGGGCCCTTTGGATTTGCAATAATTTCACTAAATTTATGGCTATTACAGGGGGGCAGGGAGGTCCCAAAATTTAGTGCCTCCGTCGCCATCACCCCCCCTGATAAACATGGGTAAAAAAAACGCTTTTAACATCTTGCGAATTTTTTAAAAAAATTAGCCATAAAACATAGACCTTTACCAGGGAAATTAGGGGGTTTTTGGTTTTCTGGGTTTTTCTACTGCAAAACAAAGTAGTTGGCTTTATTTGGGCCCAGCATTTATGGTCATTAGTTCTCGAATAGTTTTGGGTTTTAAATTTTTTGTAAATAAAGACCAAGTAATCCAGGGGCCCTTAATCCAAAACAAGCGCTGTCCTTTTTATATTCAAGGTCACGCGAAAAGAGTCCGCGAGCTTTTTCTGAGTCTTCAATGACTTTTGGGGGTTTTGGGCTTCAGGGATTAGATGACTTAATCTTGGGGGTTCTTTTATTGTTTGTAAAAAAACTGGGTAGAATTTAAAGTCGTTTTTTTTTCCCCAACCTTCTTCATTGCCTGCTATAAAAAATTTTATTATTATAGTTTATTTTTTATTCCTACCTGGATCCCGAGGTCAGAAGGCAGCATGTAAAACCATGCCCCCCAAACAAAATCCCACTTTTTTATCTTGCGTATTGGGGAAAAAATGTTGGGACCTTTTAAAACTTGAAGGTAAATCAACTGTAGAATTAAAGGGGTCCCTAAATTTGGGAAAATATTGTTTTTGCGCGTCAAAACCAGTAGAAGGATCATTATGGGTCGACTTGTTTGTGCTTTTCAACCTAGCAAAAAACCAAACTAAGGGACGAATTGAGTCGTTTAAATTTGTTTCTATTCCCGCTCTAGTTTGGCCCTTAGAAATGTCCCCAAGATAAATGTTGTCCAAGCTGTTTTTTGCTCTTTCTCAAAGGACCAGGGCTGAACAATTTTTTAAAGGGGAAAAGCCAGTCATAGTTTTTACTTTCTGGCGTGCCCCCAAAATAAATGACGGGCCCATGCCATAATTAAAGAACCAACTTTTTGTCAAAAACCTGTTTTTGAAGTAATATTGAATTCGTTAAAAGATCCCTTTTAAAAGCCTTCATGTCTATTTTTGTTGCTGATGGATTAAATGGTTTTTCATTTGGTAATTGGGGCTTGCAGTTCAGACAAAATACTTTTGAAGGTGTTAAAAAAAGAAAAATCTGTCCTGACCTCACCAAAAAGGATCATGGGATTTAAATGAAAAAGGGAAAAAGACACTCCCCCACCCCCCGTTGATTTCGCAAAACACAGCAAAGTTTTTAAATGTTCTGATAAAAAACTGCAAACGGGTGAACCCAAACCACGCTTTCTGGATTTTCCGTTTTCAAAAGGGGGGGTTTAAAATAGCTCTTCAAAGGAGTACTCACCCTTTTTTTGAAAAAAGGGGGTCTGGGGGCCCCAGCAATGTTCGAGTGTGTCAGTTGCTATATTTTTAAAAATTGGGATGCGGGCCCCCAAAAGAAAAATTTTGGGGCTAGTAAAATTTTAATGCACTCCCTTTTTTTAAAAATTTTTTTAAAAAAAGTTTGGGAACAATAAAAAACTCAAGACAGTCCCCTTTGTTTTTTGAACATGCAATTGAAAAAATTGCGGGGGCCCAAAAAGGTCGCGCTTTCCCTGAAATATTTTACAAAGTCGAAGGGTTTTAATAAAGCGAAACCAAGGGGAAAAAAAAAGATTACAAAAGTTTTGGGGCTCCCAAAGCTAACCCTTTAAAAAAACCTGATGGGTTAAATTTCGGGGTTTTCTCACTAAAAAGGGAACAATGAGTAAAATTTGGCATTTCTCTCAAACTTAACAAAACAAATCCCAAAAACAATTTTTTAACATTCGAACCTGAAAAAAACAATTACTTATTTGATAAAGAGCTAGCTAAAAATTTTTGGGCTTTTAAAAATTGACACCAGGCATAAAAGATTTGTTTTTTGGCCAAACAAAACTACTTTTAAAGGGGGGAAAAACCGCTTTAAACTTGCATTTTCATTCAAATTAAATTTATGTTCATTTTGGGTGAGCTAAGACTGAAGAAAAATTTTAAAGAAAGGAAGGCCCCCCAAAGTTTTAAAAAAGCTTTTTCCGGCGGGGAAAGCTTCATATTCGATTATGAAAAATTTTACAAATTTTCCCCAATTTACAGTT
The DNA here is from genome assembly GCA_018398815.1 of Conus ventricosus. Lineage (NCBI taxonomy): Eukaryota > Metazoa > Mollusca > Gastropoda > Neogastropoda > Conidae > Conus > Conus ventricosus. Next base: position 13,703 of record JAFLJL010002447.1, on the reverse strand, counting down.
TAAAAAATTAAATTTGTGGGAGGGTTGGATCAATTTTAAAATTTAAAAAATTCAGACAAAGCAGGGAAAAATTTTTTGAAAGCAATAAACCACACATTGTTTTTTGGGAAAAAAAATTTAAAAAACTGTACAAAAAAAACGCGGGGGCCAGAAAACCAGGGGTTTCAATTTGCGCCTGGAGGTGGGATAACTTTAGAATTAAAAGACCTTGCAGATGTTTTCGGACTTTGAACAGAACGGTGGGGATAGGCGCTTGTATGGTTTAGAGTACACTAAAGATGGGAATAAAAACCCCAAAGTTGGGGACAACCAAAAATTTCCTAAAAAAAGAACAACTGCCACCCAGAGGCAAATAATGTTGGCCATAAAAGAATATAAAAAAAAGTTTTGAAAGCCTGACCTCAAATTGGGACTTAGAACCATATTTAGAAAGGGAAATAAAAAAATTTAAAATTTATAAGCCCTTTTAAAATTTTTTGGCCGATCAAAAAAGTTTCAGAAAAGCATTTAACTCTGGCCCCTTTTAAAAAGTAAGTCTTAACCAAAATACAATGTCGGAAAGAGATTGAAATAAAACCGTATGGGAAAAAACAGTAAACCCCCAAGAAGAGAACGGTTTTAAAAGAACTTCTAAAAAAATTTCAGTTTTAAAGCCGCAAAAGGGAAAATTTTTGGGGCACTTTTTACAAAATATTTTTAAAATTTTTGTCTTAAAAATAAGGAGAGGGGTGGGGTTGTGGGCGTTAGGACGTCCCCTTTTTTAAAAGGGAAAATTTTAAAAAGCTGGCAAAAATTGACGTTGACCCGTCTTAAATTTTCTGTTTTTCATTTTTTTCACAATTTAGGGTATTAAGGTCAAACAAAAACCCAAAAAAATCAAAAATTAGTCTAAAAAGAAACAATCTTACAGCCTGAATTGGATTAAACTTACGCATTTAGGCCTCATAGGGTTTTATTTTACTGAACAAAGGGTTTTAAAAAAGGGGTAAGATAAAAACAAAAACCGGAAATTTGATTAAGTTTTGTTATAAAACTATGGAGCATTAAACCCTTTTTGACAAAAACCCCCTCATTGCTCCCTTTAAATTTTTGGCAGACGGGGGTGGAAAAAAATTTGTCCTTTGACCTATTACAAACAGTTTTTCGCCTTTTAAATTTTTTAATTTATATTTTAAATTTTTTTTGTCCAACCTTAAATGGGAAAAAAGCAAAATCAGAAAAAAAGGTTTATTTTGGGCAATTTATGACATATATTTTTGTTTTAACCTAGCAAAAAAAAATGATTTTGGGGTTTTTGAAAAAATTTTTTTAGACTGTTTGAAAAGGGAAAGCAAACGCAATTTTTTATTGAGACTGCTCGGCAGAAAGAACATAGTTTAAAAAAAAGAAACATTGTCAAAACCCGGCTTTCAAGGGGGAAGACATGCGGAAAAAAGTGTGTGGATTTTATGTCAAAAATATAACTCCGGAAAAAAAATTAAAAAAAAACTTTAGAGAACAGTTTTAAAAACTTTTAAATTTTTTTTTACCATGAAAGACAGAGACTCATTTGATATTTTGCGGAAAATGAAAGTTATTGAAAATGATCAGGAAAAACCCCAAAGGGTTAAACAAAAACCAAAAACTGAAAAAATTTAGTAAATTAATATTAAAAACGGATAATCCTACACAGAAAGTTTGCTTGTAGTTAAACGTTTTTTTTTTGGTTATTGAAGTCTTACTTTTCAAAAACAGGGGAAAAACCAATCCTGGTTTTCTTTCCCCCCCGAAACGGGGGAGGGCGGAAGTGGCCCAGGGTTGGGATTTCCCGTTCCCCTCCCCCAAATAAAATTTTCCCATTGTTTTTTTTTTTTGGGGTTGTTATTTCTTCTTTGCGTTTTTTGGGGGAATTGCGTTTAATTTTAAATTATTTTTAGTATTTTGTATCATTAATTTTATGTTGTGTATACTGTGTATGAAATTTTTTTTCCCCCCTCTCCAGTTTCATGGAGACAGGACCACTAGGGTGCTGTCTGAGGGCTTCTTTTTCTGTTTTTTGAATTTTTTTCCACTATTCCGTCCTGTGTATCCTTTCCTTTCCTTTTCACCCCCCTTTTTTTAAAACCTTAAACCCTTCTATCAAAAACCCCCTATCTAGTTTTCTTTCTACATTTTTATCCCTTTTTGGTAAGATTTTTCCCCCTAGTTTTTGTTTCTTCCCCCCTCTTTTTAATTGTTTGTCATTCCATTTGTTTTTTTAAAATTTATATTCTTTTTTGTATAAAGGCGATACAAACTGTCTTGTAAATTCTTTTTTAAATTAAGTAAAAAAGACGACAACAAGAACAATTTTAAAAACAAAAAATTTATAAAGAATTTATTTTTTAGAAAACTTTTTTTGCGTTTTTTCCCCTTTTTTAGGGAAAAAAAGATTAGAAAAGAAATTCAATTAAAAAAAAAAAAAAATTTCCCAATTTATAGCAGTTTGCCCCAAATTAAATTTTTTTAAAATATATTCCTTGGTTTCCCTATCCTTTCCCTTTTTTAATAAGCTGTTTTTTTGGTTAAACCCCGGGAAAATTTAATTCCTTTTTTTTGATATAAAAATAATTAAAGTTTTTTGTGAAACATAAAACATCATCATAAAACGCCTTATTTTTTTTCCTACTTTAGAGATTGTTTTTTTTGTTTAATCTGTTGACGGTTTTAATTTGGATGATTTTGAAAAAAAATTAAAAAGTTTAAAAATCAAAAAAAAAAACCCCTTGGGTTTTTATGGAGAAAAAAATTACTAACTAAGTGCAACAAAGCATAAAATAGGGGAGAAAAGGGCGAAAGAGAAGAAAAAAATCCCAAAAAAAACTAGAGAGAGAAGAAAATAGACTAACAAGGGAAGCTGAAGAAAATAGACAAAAGAAAGGGGAACTGAAGAAAATAGACTACAGAGGGGAACTGAAGAAAGAAGACTACAGAGGAAACGAAGCGAGAAAAAAGAAATACAGAGGGAAGCTGAGATTGAAGAAAAAAGACTACAGAGGAAAACTGAAGATAAAGAAAAGGGCAAATTTTAAATTGAGGCAGTTAGAATTAGAAACCGAACTGAAATTAAAAATTTCAGGCACGGGGGGGGGGGGGGGAAAACCCCCAAACCCCTCCCCCCCAGTCTTTTCCGCAAGTGCGCCCAACCCCAAATCACATATATTCCAAAGTTGCCGCCTTTCGAGAAAAAAAGGGTTTTACATCGATATTTTCTTTTCCCCCTTTGGGGAAAATCACGCAACTTCCCCTTGGGGGGTTTGCCAAAAAAGGAAAAAATGGCGTTTTAATTGCTCGTTGTTTAAGGGGAGGCTTTGGCATTGGGGACCCCCCAATCGCGGGGAAACAAAATTTAAAATTGGGATCAGTTTTAAAAAAGAACCCTCCCAAAAAATTTTAAAGTTCCCGCCGATCGTTTCGCGAACTTTCCGTTCTGTGGCCCTGACAAAGGAAAAAAACGTTTCCCTCTTTTTAATTCGTATGAGTCCCTTTTTTTAGATCGATGGGTCGATTTATCAAAAACGACAAAAATTTTCAAAACAAAGCGAGATCCCTTCCTTTAAAAACAACTTTCCAGAGCGGTGAGCAAAGAAACTGGCCCTTTCCTAAAGAAAAGGGAATTTTAAAGCGTTGAGGAAATTGGGCCCCGAGGGTGATCAATAATTTTATCGCCACCCAGATAAGGGCGTGACTAGGGAAAAGGGAAAAATTTTCCCTCTTTGAGTTCATGCGTCATGGGAAAATACCCATCGGGGCAGGGAATTTCAGGAAAGGAAATCGTGGGGCAATTTTTGGGTCCTCAAGGATAAACTTATCCCAAAGGGAAAAGGGCAGGGGTCTTTCCGCGAGAGAACAGTAAAAAGCCGACTCTAACCACTTTCACCCTCCACCGAGTTTTTTTTGGGGGAAAGGCCTAAAAAGCCCGGCCTTTTCCCCCTGGTGGAAGAGAAAGGAGAGAATCACCGGCAACAGACAGCCCGAAAAGAGAAGAAGAGACAGAGAACCAAAAGACAGACAGAGGGGGCGGGCAAAACAAAGACAAAACACACACACCTTTCCTCTCAATTAAATGACAAAAAATCCGCACACTTTCTTCTACTAATTTTCCCCCTTTCAAACTTTGTACAAAGGGGCTGAAATCTATCACTTAAAATTTCGGCTCGCGGCAGTTTGCCCTAGCCTGTGCCTTTTTTAAAAAAGAAGCACACTTGGGTGGTTACACACATTGCATCAGAAATTCGAGATTGCCACGTCGACAAACCAGATCGGGCTGTCACGCGACACAACTGGGGCTGACATTGTTTTTTTTGAGCCCCCCACTCAGAAGGCTGTGTGTTTTGACTGCGCTCTGTTTGTGACCACTGTGTTTTACTTGTGTTATTTTAAAATGGCTAAAACGTTACTGAAGAACAGTTTGTTATTCGAGGCCATAAGTTTTACTTTAACTGCATGTTGTGAAACCGGAGAGATTGTTTTTTAGAAAACGAAAAAAGTGAACTAACTGCTTTGGAAATGAACGGCTATCTTAAAGGTTTGTTGGTTCAAGGAAATGAAACAAGATTAGCTAGTTTTTAATACGTGTTTGACTATTGATGGTGATAATTTTTTATATTTTTAACATAAAATCCGCACATTTATTCTGACTAATTTCTAACCTACAAAACTATGTGTAGACACGAGGCCGAAACCTCGCTTAATTTACGGCTAGCGAGACGCGCTACCTTCGTTCACACAGCGCACGGCAAGCGACCAAAAAATCAATAAAGCGAGAGACTGGGCTTGCCAGGTGAGGGGTGGGGGTGAGGGGGTGTATTCATTTCAGGTTGACAGCGCGCCAGGTGTCGTTAGCGAATGTTCTAGACTGTTACGTGTCACTCCCACTTTTATGGCCGCCACGTCAGCAAGACCGGTTGTATTGTCATTGAAGGTGTGTGGTGTAGTGAAAGATATTTACCGGGTTTTGTGCAGGTTGGTTTTGTTTATATAATATTTTAATCATGGCAGAACAAAGACAGTGGGAGATTTCTAAGCTGACAATACTTGACGAGCATGTTGAGTACCATGCACAATTTGTTAGTGCTTTGGATGAGTTGAGAGCGGCAGGCCCTTCACATTCTCGCAAACTAAGAGAGATTGCTCGTTTGTTGAATCCATATGCTAAAAGGTTTTCTACAGTTGGTCTTTCTTTCACAGAAGTCTACTCTATGAGGAAGGATTTGTATTTAATGTTTTCAAGCAGTGAGGAGATTAGAAATTATTGGACTACTCCCGTACAAGAACCAATTCAACTCCAAACACACTCCTCTCAAAGTCCGCAGCAGTGAGAGAGAACTAGCGCTTCACCCTGAGCGGTCAAAGGTCACAGTGGCAAGCCGTTTCTTTAGCGCTCTACCCTAGAGCAGTTAAAGGTTACAGTGGCAAGCCGTTTCTTTAGCGCTTTACCCTGAGCGGTCAAAGGTCACAGTGGCAAGCCGTTTCTTCACTGACGTAAGATCTATTTTTAGATACCGCTCATGCAGGAGCGGTTTGGGGCTGTTTAGAGTTGGCTGCTTTAGCAACAGTGCGCGCGCACTGTAAGACGGCTAGAAAGCACCCAAGCAATACTGGGTCAATCAGGCGAGCTCGCCTGTTTGACCTAGAAAGCGCACGAGCTACCACTGACGTAAGATTTATTTTTAGATACTGCTCATGCAGGAGCGGTCGGGTTTGTTTAGAGTTGACTGCCTTGAATTTCCACCAAGCACTTCATGACTTTGTATATATTGCTGTGATTACTGGGTTCACTGCTTCGCTTCAACGTCCTGCTTCAACTTTTTGGCTGCCGCACCACACACGCACGTCCCCCCACCCCCACCCCACGCACGCACGTCCCCCCACCCCCGCCCCACGCACGCACGTCCCCCCACCCCCGCCCACGCACGCACGTCCTCCCACCCCCACCCCATGCACGCACGTCCTCCCACCCCACCCCCTGTGGGACACCACACACACTCCCACCCCCAAGTCACCCCAAGTTCTTAATTTTTAATTAAGTTACTTCAAGTTCTTAATAAGTTCTTGATTAAGTTTTTAAATTAAGTTCTTGATCAAGTTCTTAATAAGTTCTTGATTAAGTCATCCTTTAAGTACAACCAAGTTCTTATTAAGTTATCTTATAAAATTATTAAAAAAATACAAGCTATGTTTTTATCTTAAATAGTAGATGTCTAATATAGTACACACACGCCTCAAAAAACGCGTCATCGTTGAGGTGTCTTGCTCAGCGTTTTCTGCATAGATCTTAAGGAAGGTTTTACATCCGAAGCAACCGCATTGATTACAATTCGGGTCTATGGAAATGTCTTTTATAGACTCCATGTCTTTATTTATTGACTTCATCATTATTATAATACGCCATGATCTATTTTTATAAAAAAATTTAAAATTAAGTTCTTAAAATATTATTCCATTTGAAATGGATCAAAATGATGCTTTGTTATTGGCGGTTTTGGCGTGCAGTTGTCTCTTTCTGTATTTAATGGCTCAGATTTTTTTGATTGCTTTTGTTTTTGTTGCCATCGGTTATATATTTTATAGCCGCAATAACTGCCCCCAACAGCAGCAATGGCGCCAAAAAGCAACAGTTTAAGTTCAATATTCCATGAAGACTTTGGGGCCCTTGTATCACATGGAGTTTTTATAGCTGGCATTGAATCAACTTGTTCTGGCGTTGGCGGCGTTATGTTTTCATGATGAGTCATATTCTGTAACATTAATTTTTTTTGTCTGTTCCACTCTGCTAATTTTTTTCCTGCTTCAACACGCCCAGGATTTTTAATGGCCTCCACCTGATTCAGCGTTTTCTGCTGATTTTCTAGCTTGGTTACTTTCTCCACCTGATTCAGTGTTTTCTGGTTCTGATGATTTTCCAGCTCGTTCATTTTGAAGGGAAATAAAATCTATATGATTAAAAGTTATTAATCCCATGATTAATGGCGATAACAATGTTCCAATCTGTAGTATAGATCACACCCTAGAGACTCTAATGACTTTGTTAAAACTGGATCTTGCGTTAAATCATACGTAAGATCTTGTTCAGAATCAATGGGAGCAAATCTACTGACTAGTTTAGTGTACAAACTAAGAACCGTTTGCCCCACACTTTTTCACCATTCTAGACCCCAGCTGCGCTTCATACCTGTTATGATACTTTATAATGTCTTGTGGAGACATCTGTTGAATTTGTTCTATGCTGAATTCAGTTCCGAGGAACTGTTTTGTTTTCCCACATGCTGCCAAAGAATACAGCCTCTCCTTTTTGGGCATAATAGCTTGGCCATCAACTTGGTCATTCATAAGTTCAGGAAGGTTTAGGCCGCCCTGTAGCTGTAGTAGATCATCACTGTTCATGTTTTTAATAATTATAATTATTTTATTTTATAAAAATGAGCACCGAAAAAACTGTTACCAACCTTGTATACCATTCTGCTGTTATTGGAGGCCTAAGTGTAGGATACTCAATGCTTGGTAAAAGCTTGTTAAGAATTAAACCAGCAGATCTTGGCAACTAGACTTTGAGGATTCAGCAAAGCTGATTGCTATCATTGCAGCTTCGGTTGCCACGAAAGATTTTCTAGTTAAGCAAGGAATAATTCCCGACAATATAAATATGTAAGAAAAAAAATACATTTATAAAAAATGGCTTCACTCGCAATAATGATAGGCGGCGCTGTGTGAATGCGCTTGCTTTTAGCGGAAGTAATTTCGCATTTAGTAAACTGCGGGATGACGGCGAGAGAAAAAGACATAACAAAGCTATGGAGAACTAGCAGCTGCACAAGAGCCTATGAAAAGCAGAGACTTGAGCAGTTAGATTTTATTAATGACACACTGAAAAAACAGGGGCATGCAGCTTACATATTTAAAGATGTTGATCAAGCAATAAAACAATATTATCTAGTAACAGGCAAACCAGTCCAGACATTGCCCCCACCAAAATTCAGTGACTTTTATCAACCATCAGAAAAACAAAAGATGCAAGAAATCGCGTTTATTGTCGTTGTATGACCGTTGTGTATTTGTTGCACATAATATTGGCTGAGTAAAAAATGAACAAAATTTATTATTCGCCAAAAGGATATTGGAAGGGTATCACAGCAATACAAAAGCTAAGCCAAGCGCAGGTGTCAGTGAACAAACAGCAAAGGAATGGTTATCTAAACAAGCGATTTGGCAAATTTATTTACCTGCCCCTAGACGAATACAGAGACCACACTTTGTCAATACAACTCCAAACGACACCCATCAAATTGATCTTCTATATTTACCCTCTGATAGGATTAGACGAAAAAGATTTAAGTACGCACTCACAGTCATTGACATAGCTTCAAGATACAAAGATGCGGAGCCATTAACACAAAAGAGTGCTTCTGCTGTTGCTGTTGCCATACAACTGATATACCAGCGAGGCCCCTTAACTTTCCCTCGCATGATTCAAGTCGATGATGGGAAAGAATTTAAAGGCCAAGTGAATCAATTATTGTTGAAACATAGAGTTACTATTAGAAGAGGCATTCCGGAGTTCACAGATCACAGGCTTTAGTTGAAAACTTTAACAAACAGTTAGCCGAAAGACTTTTCTCCTACCAGTATCACAGAGAGCTGATTGACAATTCTCGCAACACAGAATGGGTTAGAAGACTGCCCTCAGTTTTTGCGCGCAATGAATAATGAAGAATTTAAAGGCTAAAGCCAGTACAAGCAATCAAAAGAAAAACAATAAATGTTGCTGAAGACTCCAGTACAACCAGCAAACTATTACCATTTGGTTTGAAAGTAAGGTACCTTTATTTACCGGGGGAAGCAGAAGGGGACACTCGCATCAGGGCAACAGATCCAGTTTGGAGTGTTGACCCATATGAAATAAAAAGAATTGTAAAGATGAATCCGCCGTGTATTATTTACGAGAAACTGACACAACAAAACAACCAGCTCCTCAAAGATCTTTTGTGAAAGAAGAACTGCAGATAATTCCGCCAGACACAGTTCCGCTTTAATTAATTTACGTAAACATATTTTGGTTTAAAATGGAAGGCCAGAAGGAAGCGCAGAACGAAACAAGAATGGTAAAGGAAGAGACCATGAAAATGATACGGGAATCATTTCATGCGTGTAATGCTATTAAGGAAACATTTTCGAGGATTAATCAATGCATGCTAAATCACCCAGATCACCTACAACTCAAACCCCCAAATTGGAAAAAGAATATCTTGAAATAATAAAAAAAATTCGAACGCGTCAAGCAAACATGAGAAAAGATTTAAATGAATTGGATGAAGCTATGATTGATCTTATAATAAAAGTTGATGAAAATATAAAACCCCCGTGTTTATGCGGTCCTCCAGTGCCCAATTGCATATGAAAACTCTGGATTAACAAACACCCGTTTTGTGTTTGTTCTATCTAATGACTTCTTTGTTACAACGTTGTGTTGATCTCATGTAGATTAGATCGCAGTTTTACGTTGTCATGATGAAAAGTCTATTGCCAAACAATGCTTCTTTGTAGTTGTCATGTATATGTTGACTGCACAACACTGCGAGATATTCCCTTTGCTTTCTTAATGATTTTCTCCTGGCTCGAAATACTGTACATTTTGACCTTAACCCCACATACTCCTTGATCACCTTTCCAGATAATTCATCCTTCATCTTTCCTAAAACCTTCTTGTTAGTAATTGAATGTAAAGGTGAATCTTTAGGGTAATCAGATGTTATCATACCATCCCGCATGTCCTTTAGCTACTTCTAATTCCATGTCTTTATAAATATCTTCAGTAGGAATATCTATAACAAACTATCTGTATCTGTGTAAAGTACTCTGGACTCAGGATACAGGGCTTAAAGTAGTCATAAAGAAACTCTAACATCAAAAGCTTTGATAATTCTAAAACAGTAAACCCAATAAATACAGGTTTGTCTAATTTGACTTCTTTTTTTTCATCATTTTTCCAAAAAGCTGATAAAGAAATCTTCAAAAGTCCTGTTAATTTGTTTTGAAGTCAGCTTAATTGCTTCTTTCCCTCTCGGGAAAACCAATTGAAATTTTAAACGCTTTGGGGAATTCCCCCATAGTCTTCCGAAACAGCTGTTTTTCCCATCCCCATGAAAAAGTTTTTTTCCTGAACACCCGTGGATTTATTTTCTGAGATCAGTTTTTCTTCATGATTAGGGTTTTCATGAACTGTTCTTAAATAAAAAGCAATTAAAAACGATAACGCTGTAAACCCTTAAAACCATGCCCCTTAAAAAAAATTTGGGAAAAGTCTGTAAATCCCAGACAAAATTTTTTTTTTGCCTCAAAGGATTAGGAAACAAGTTAGGCGGCTCTTTTGGACCCCATCTTTAGACTTTTTTGCGGGCTAATGGATATCATTATGCGGGTCATGGATTTCCTGGGGAAATATTCAATCAATTTTCTAGAAGAACCCAACGTTTGTTGATCGGGGGTTTTTAAAACCCTGTTAAACCCCAATTTAAAACCCTTTGAATATTTTTCCCGAAACCTGTTACATCTTGAATTTACGTAATGGAATGATTGCGCCATTGCCCAACCAACAATTTTTTTGCATCTAAAACCCTGAGATTTTGATTTTTTTACTGGGATCATAGTCGTCCAAGTTTTTGTTTTTTGCTTTACGTAATAAAGCAAACGCCATCAAATTTCCCCTCCACGCATTCCTTTTAAAATCATCTAATCTTTGGAAAATCTGACAATAAATCAATTTTGGTACTCCAGAAAAACTTTAAAGAAAGGGGGCCCCCACTCACCCCCGGGCCCCGAATAAAATGCGCGGGATCCGGGCCCGTAATGTTTATGGGGTTTCTTTCTAAATTTTTTCAAAGACTTTTCCCGCCAACAAACATAAAACACCATCAAGAAAAATGAATAAAGATGGGTCCCCCTTTTTTAACACCCCAAATTTTTTTGGCCACGCATCTTGAAAATGCGGGAAATTTCAAGTCACTGATGTCCTTTCCTCTAAACAAAGAAAAGAACGCGCCTTTAGGTGGAAGTGTATTTTTAAATTAAAAACCTTTTTTCCCAACTTTTTCTGTACTCAAAAGGGGTAAACCCCCTTTCAACAAGATTGGGGTCAAAAAATTTTTCCGTTTTGGGCAGGATTTTAAAAGGACAGGGCCCAGGGGACTCTAATAAACCCCAAATCATGTGCTGCATGGGACCCAATAAAAAGACATGTTTTTTAAAGGGTGAAACACATGTATTTTTCTAAATGACTGTGCATGATGACCCCAAAAAAGGGCCCTGGGCCCCATGTTTTTCATTTAAGGGGGATCGTAACCTCGCAAGTTATAAAAAATACGGGCAGCTTCCATGTCTTTGGAAAAAATTTTAGTTGAAGTTTTGAAATTTGTTAGCGCCCTCCTCAAAATTTTTCCCGCTAAAGGGTATAAAGGTCCTTACGGGGGTTTTTAAAAACTTTTGGGCGTTACCTCTAAACCCCCAATCCAAAAATTTGCGGGGCCGAGTCATACTGTTGTTGACTTCAGGCGTCATTATAAAATTTCAGAAAAATTCCCAGTTTTATTAAAACAGTCTTTAACGCACTTCTGCATGCTTTTTTTAAGAATTTTCCCTGCAGCATCTGGTCCTCTATATAATTCTGGTTCTGAATGGGCGCCATCCGACCTGACAATAACGAAGGCAAATGAACAAATCTGATGATTACTCATTAAGACTGTTTTTCGAAGTTTTTGTGGTGCTGGCCCTTCATAAGGAACAATAAGCGACTCGAAGTCTGCGTAAACTACGTATGGACTTGTTTGCAGCCGTTTCCAGTTCTTAAAACTAACTTTAGACCCTGGCGGGGGCGTAGTTAGTTCTGTCTTACAGTCTACAGAACTTTTACAATGTTTTATATGTCACTCGCGGCTTGAGCGGTTGGAATTCTTGTTAAACATTTTCTACAGAATTCTTGTTTATGTTCATGCTTTGAAGTATGCGCTAATAATCTGCTCATTGTGCGTATCAATGTGTAATGGGGCAGCCCTGCTGGCGAAAACATTAGGAGTAAGTCCACATGACTTTTGGCTGGTTCGCCTATTGTTGGACTGTTCTTGGACACTTTAATTGGCACCAAATTTGTTTCCTCATCCCATGTGTATACATTAACAGTTATTGGGTTGTTTTGTTCTTCAAACTGATCAATTTGGTCTACACTAACAGGAAAGGATATTCCATTGAAGTTAAGATCTTTGGCGTATTGCCGATAGTTAGTCACTCTCTCTGCGTGTTCGCGGACATGATGCAGCCTTGCAAGAACACACCACATGAAACATTTGTTGTCTGAATTTTTTATGTTTAAAACTGCTCTCTTTAAAACCAACTACCCGAGGTAGCGGAATGTAAGCCTTGCCTACAATCGGTGCATACTTAGCCTGTTTTAATCTAATCTCTAAGACTTCGCCCTCTGACCAACCAGAGCCTCTCATTTTAGCTTCTTCAGCGGCAGCGTCAAACTGTGTAAGCAGTTCGTCTGCCCAACCGGGTGTTAAGTCATTAGAGGAAAGAATAGTCTGTTGTTTAGTTGAGACCCAAACTTCTAGATTTTCTTCATTTATTGTTATATAGTCGATTAAAACAGCTAACATTACTTTAACTGGCGGGTCTATTGTTAGTTTACTTGGAACTTGAGAAATAGCATGAACAACACTTGCCTGTACGTTTGGTGGGTCAATGACTTCTAAATCAATATCATTCAGTGCTCTTGATAAACGCTCTCTCTCGAGCATTCCTTCAAAAAATTCGTCTTGTCCTTCATATATCTTAGCCATGCTGTCTTTCTTTTCTAAGCCAAAATATTTATTTAAATTAAAAAAAAAATACTTAATCAGAACCAATATCAACGGTCTTTTTGCGCTTGGACTCATAAACTAAAGTATAAACACCCTTTGGCGTTGTTAATGTGAGCTGTTTAGAACAGAGTTTAATGTCTCGTTTACTTTTTTTAAGCATTCCTTTTTTTTTTGCTCGGCGTCTGGCTGTTGAGAAAAACTTGCCCTCGCCTTTCTTTGAAGATCAAACTTTTGTCTTTTGTAGTCATCAAAATCGACCTGTAAACGATTAAATTCTTCATCCGTGATGTTTGAGTCAACAAGCGCTTTATTTATTGTCAGTTTAAACGAACTAAGTTTAGCCGTTATTAGTTGAACCATAGCTGTGTGCTTTTGGAGTTTAGTTTTTAATTTTTTACCGGCCGCACTTACAGCTAATGAACACACCCGAGAGCTAAAGACAAACCTCCTAGAGGTAAAGCTGCGGGTGCGCCTATGCCCGTTGCTAAGAGGCCTACACTTGTTCCTGCCGATGCAGCACTTATAGTTGATGCTCCAGTATTAACATATGTAACAGCATTAAAGGCAGCAGAATACCTTCGTTTGGTTTGCTGTATTTTGAAAGGTCCTGCTCTAGTTTTTGTTGCATTTGCGTAATGTTTGTTAATCTGAAGGCTTTTACTTCAGGGGTTTCTATAACAGCAGAATTGCCTGCTATCTCTTCTCTTGGCGGCGCTATAGGCACATTTGGATAATGTTTAACAGACATGCTTTTTATAAAATAAAAATAATTTAGTATTGTATATCTTTTAATCTGTTATTTTCAATATCCTGCGCTAAAAAAACAAAATTAAT